>CBVK0100502650.1:0-10486 GCA_900067695.1 Picea abies | reverse complement strand
AGGGTTTGGTAATAATAAAGTGTGGTTTCTTCTATCTTGCTTGTATATCTATTGTGGTGCTTTTGTATTCAGGTATTTGGTTCTTAACAGGTTCAAAAGGCTCGATGTCCAGGAAGATTGTACCTTCCGGTATCTCCTAGGAAATAAAAGTTATAAGGATCAAGAGCCAATTGAAATGAAATTTGTATCCTTGATCTTGTGCTTCTCTGCAGCTGAGTTCCAACTGGTTCACCAGGTACTTCACCTAGTTCATATGAAGGCCTTTCATGCACTTCCCTATGAGGTCAACTACAAAACTGATGACTTGGGTGGGTTGGTTCTTTCGCACTAATTTCCCTATAATCAATTGATAGGAAAGGTGCATTGTGCCACTCTGGATAGAAGCTACCTTGTAGCCTCGTGTTCCCTTCTCTACATCGCCATAAATGTCCTTGATCTTTTGTGCTAGAGTGTGATCCATGGCTTTTCCTGGGTAAAACTCTTGTGGGTTGGGTCCTTACATACTCAACCCCATGATCTGATTGATCAACATTGGTTCAACTGTTGTACGATGGTTTATACACAAATAGCCTCCATGGTAACAAGACAAGAGCAACTTGACACATGTAGCCACCTCCTGGTGTCGTCCGAAGTGAGGAATCTTCATGATGTTCAACAGGGTGGACTGTGAGAGGTTCATAGTCCAGGACTAGGGATTGTCTTCGAATTCTTCCCCTTAGTTCTGGTTAGGTACTTATGCAGGGCAAGCATGTTATAGACTTTGCGATCTCCTAGGTTGAATTCACTAAAATTCAATGTTGCAATATTATCTTGGTCTTCATGGACTGCGTGTATCCCCTTCGGGAGGTACACCGTAACCAAGGTGTATTCAAAATATCTGGGCACACTGTCTTGATTTATTGTGATGCTTAGAGGTGGAATATAGGCAGGTAATATAATCAGGATCAATTTGGCATTCGCTAGATCATCACTATGCTTGGTTCACTTTTCATCAAATGGTCGGGATGGTCCGGCTCCATGAGAAGTACATGGAGATCCTGGTAGTCCTCTCATTGATGATTCTTGTACACCTATAGACATCGACATGTCTCTCTTAGTCATGAGGTCTATCAAAACTTCTTCAACAATTTTCTCGTCAGTGCTCAACTCGTCTGACATACACACTCGGGGTTAACAATCTCGGGCTCAAAAGGTAAGATAGACACTGCAATAGGATAGAAGGCAATAGCACAATGACCACTGTGTAAAATCAACTTAGTCTGCAGGCTCAAATGCACGATTGGTAAAATTGTTCTCGATGCATGGCGCGATGGGATACATAGGTAACTCAGCAACAAGTTGCTTGCAATGGGTATGAAGCCTTGATTAACTCTATTCTATTTGTTATGGTGCGGTCCCAATGGTCAGATGGTGAGTTGTTTGTCCATAAATGTATTTCTACCCATTCAAAGTGTTCGTTTAATGGTTATAATGTCCCCAATGACTATATTGCTTCATCATGGTTAAGTTACATGTGTCATTGTTCTGATATCCTGGCGAAGCTCCAATTTTGCAAATTTCCCTTCTACGAAGTTTCCTCTGGAACCTTCTGCAACTTGTCGATCTTAGCTCTCTTCTTACTTAGCTTTCTAGCCTTATTCCCAGTGAATTTTGTATCAGTAGGCCTTTTTCCATTCTGATTCATATCTTCTTTTGGCATAGGTACTTCACTTTGTTGAGATTCTTTCCTAATATTCGAGGGTGATCCTTATGCTTTATCTGGAAGAGGTACTTCAATGTTCTGTGGGTCTTCTAGTGTTCTTGAAAATTAGACATCTAGGTCTCTAGTGTTAAATAGCTTTGATATGTTCTTTTGTTCTTCAATCAAGTGTGTGATCCTTCTAGTCATGAATTATTTTAATTCTTACTTCTTATGCTCTAAAGCATCTTCTTCTTCTTTCCTTCTGGCTTGATCTCTTTCAATCCAAGGTTTTCCTAGTAGCATGGTAAATGGTGAGTTGTCCTCAATAAATCTAACAATCTCAAAATCTTCCTCTATCGAAGTTCCATTGGCATTCATAGGTATCCGGGTGAGATTTCCACATAAGTTTATCAGATTTCCTTTGAATAGTCCTATTCCTCCTAAGGAAGAAATCATAACAGGCCTCCCTATAGATTCCCAACTTCTCTTTGTCATGATATTCACCTGTGTTTCCTTATCTAGAATACAGTCAATGTCGAAGTCCCTATTCTTGCTTCAAGGCATTCTTTTTCTTTGAAGATCTCTGATAATATGACATGTTGGTGGTCATTTAGGGTTTCTTTCATCTGTAGCAATACTTTCTCTGATTCTTTCTGGGATTCTGTCATAATCTTAGTTTCTGGATCTTCCTTAGGGTTTTCTTGTCTCATGTTCATTTCTTCAAGATTAAAAATCATTATAGGACAATCCAATACTTCATGGTCCATATCTTTACAACAAAGACAACTAGGTCTTCTCCCAGGGCATTCCTTAGCAAGATGTCTCAATTTTATGCGATTGTTACAGAGGGTTAATCCTTTTCTTCTTTTAAATGATCCCCAACCTTTCCTAAACTACGCACTAGAATCATGGTAGTTAACCTTCAAACGTTTCTTTCTAGGGTCCTGCATACACTTATTAGTCCAAACATTCTTTCTATGCATAGCTATAACATATTTTTCACTATTCTTATCAGGTCTACTCATATCAAATATTGTTTCATCTATTAATACCCTAGTTTTCAAGCTAGGATAGAATCTATCAAACATACCTAGATCCATACTGTTGAAACAAAAATTTCTATACTTCTACAAAGCACAAAGCTTTCAGATCTAGAACTTTTCAATATTCTTACCTTTATCAGAGCACAAATCTTTCAGATCTTATCTCTTTTAATCAAAAAGCCTCACTTTTTCCTTTCTCGGAGCACAAAGCTTTCAGATCTTACCTCTTTTCTTCAGATCAAATTTATTTTTCTTAGCACAAATCTTGTAAAACTAAGTAAAGTATTGTGCACTAGAGAAACAAATCTATGCATAGATCTTTCACTATATCAAGTCAGATCTTTTCACAAAGCTTCTTCTTCTTCAGTTCCCAACAATCACAGTTTCAAATCCTTGAAATAGAACCATTTGTTGGGACAGGGGAATACGCAGGGTTCAACGCTACAAAAGTGGACCAACCAAACCCTAACTATCGACCCTTTTGGAAATGCCTGCGAAGCAGATGAAGTCTCACCTGAGGTAGAGGTAGGGGTGGTTGTAGGACTCAAGTGTTTGCAACCTTAGCTAGGACACAGATCTTTGATTACAATACTTAATAGAGCACATAACACCATTAGTTCGTTCTTAGTTAAACAATATCTACTTCGCAGGTAAAATAGAGCATCAACCCTGATGTAATGTATTTAAGCACTTAACATAAATAAATGGATCAGATATGGCAGATTCAAGCACTAATCACATTCACCTATATCAGATCTAACATCTAGATTCATCATAAGAACAAAGTATAAACAGATCTATCTATCTATCTCTATCAAGCACTTAGTAAAGAACACATAAATGCATCAGAACATCGCACAAAGCATAGTAACATAGTATTTACGTGGTTCACCCCTACCCTGGGGCTACGTCCGCCAACTCTTCTTCTTTATTAGCTTCAATCACTCATATACATGCACAAAACCACAAAAACCCTACTTCGCGTAGGACAGGAGATCTATGCACACCTAGCCAGATCCTCCTTCCCCGAGATAGGTCTAGCACAAAGCCTTTCACAGTCTGTTACAACCACTTTCACTTATCTTTACAGTCTCTCACAATATTCACAGAGCATCTACAAATCATACTTGCACTTAGCTTATCAGCCTTACATCACATAGATTCCTATTCTCCCCTCCTTACATTGCCTAGACATCTATTTATACTTTAGAAAGTAGGCCTAAACATGGGTAAACCCATGGGCTGACATACCATTCCCGTTACATATTCCCAAATGTCAAAAAGGACCTAAAACGGGGTCGAGATCCCTCGATCTCTACTTCATCTTGCGCTCAGTCTTTGACAAGTTGTTGAAGTCCCAAAATAGGTCAACATGACCAAGAATCACCCAAAACTTGGTCTAGGGCCAACAATGTCAGGTTCATTGATGATGAGAAGGTGAAAATACAAAGATTTCTAAGTGGACTTTCAACCTTTTATAAAGAAAATATTATGTATGATGAGCCCAAGACCTTGACTGAGGCCATTAGGAAGGCTAAATATCTATATGATAAAGGAAAGGGAAGAGAATCCTTGCAGAAATCTTGGAAGGATAAGAATAAGGAGAAGTTCGATAAGAGGAGGAAAGGATTCAAACCTCCCTTCAATAGGAATGAGCCTAATATAAATCCTCAAGATCAGTATGCTAAGGGTGAATCCAAGAAAGAAGAATCCTTGGGAAAAATGGGAATACCACCAATCCAATGTTGGGGATGCAAGGAAGATCACATGTACAAGGATTTCCCACACAAAAAAGACAGAGTGAATACTATGCACAACGTCCAATAGGCTACAACAGTCAAATATATGGGAAGAATCTATGCATATTTAGATGATCAAAAAGCATAGTACAAGTCCAATATGATTGAGGTGGAAGGTAAGATCATAAATCAACTTGTTGTTATTTTAATTGATTCGGGAGAAAGTCATTGTTACATTGATTCTAAAATAGTGGATAGATTACATTTGGAGAAAAGCAAGCTTGGAAAGTCAAGTTTGATTCAGCTAGCCACTGGAACCAAAAGGAGAATCCATGACATGGTCAGAGGATGTTCCATAAGTCTTAATGGTGTGAATACAAATGATGATATGAATATTATACCATTGGGGTATTATGATATTCTAATTAGAATGGATTGGTTGGACAAGCATAATAATGTCCTAGATTGCCATAGCAAGACATTTACATGTCTTGATGAAGATGGAAAATATAACACTATGAAAGGAGTTCCAAGACCCATCTCTATAAGGGATATTTCAGCCTTACAGTTGAAGATATGTTTTAGAAAAGGATGTCAATTATATGCAGCTCATGTGGAAGAGCCAGAAAATAATAAGGGGCCAAGCCTTGAAGATTTTTTGGTACTAAAGGAATTTGAAGATGTATTCCAAGAAATACCAGGGTTTCAACCAAGAAGAGGGGTATATTTATCAATTGATTTAGTGCATGGAGCTTCCCTGGTGTCAAAAACACCTTACATAATGAGCACACCAAAGATATAAGAATTACAAATGCAGTTGGAGGAATTGTTGAAGAAAGGGTACATATGTCCAAGTGTTTCACCTTAGGGAGCACTAGTAATTTTTGTCAAAAGGAAGGATGGAACCTTGAGGATGTGTATTAAATTTCGACAATTGAATACGTATAATATAAATAACAAGTATCATCTACCAAGAATTGATGACCTCTTTGAACAGCTAAGAGGAGCAAAGATATTTTCGAAGATTGACCTGAGGTCAGGATACCATTAGGTAAGGATCAAGGAAGAAGACATTCACAAGATAACCTTTAGAACCAAGTATGGGCATTATCAATTTGTAATGGTGCCATTTGGAATGACCAATGAACCAGTTGTCTTTATGTTCTTAATGAATGGCATATTCATAAATTATTTGGATAAGTTTTCCATAGTGTTCTTGGATGAAATACTTGTGTATTATAACTCTAAAGAGGAGCATGCACATCACTTAAGACTGGTATTGCAAGTGATGAGACAAAATCAGTTGTATGCCAAGCTGAGTAAGTGTTATTTTTATCAAAATCAGATCCATTACTTGGGACACATTATTTCAGAGCAGGGCATAGCAGTATATCTAGAGAAGATTGAAGCCATTAGAGTATGGCCAACACCCATAAATGTGTCAGAAGTCAGATATTTTATGGGATTAGCTGGTTACTAAATAAGTTTCATAGTAGGGTTCTCTAAGATTGCTCATCCCATCACTTCTTTGCAAAAGAAGGGTACTAAATTTGAATGGACACCTAAGTGTGAAGAGAATTTTAATCTGTTGAAGGAATTACTTACTAGTGCACCTGTGTTAAAGATTGTTGACCCAAATGAATGTTTTGTAGTATGTATAGATGCAGGTAAGGAATGACTTGGGGGATTCCTCATGCAAAATGGACATTTAATTGGTTATGAGTCCATAAATATTAAGTAACATGAGAGGAACTATGCCACACATGACTTGGAGCTTGCTACCATTGTCCATGCCTTGAAGATGTGGAGGCATTATCTCATGGGGAATATATTTTAATTAAGGATAGGTCACATTGGCCTGAAGTATCTTTTTGAACAACCAATCTTGAATGCCATGCAAACAAGATGGCTGGAAATTTTAAGTGAATATGACCTCGATATCAATCATATCAAAGGAAAAGAGAATAAAGTTGTCGATGCACTTAGTAGAAGAGTGCATCTCATGAATGCTACTACTATCAGTATGCATCAGTCAGACTTGAAGACAAGAATTTTAGATGATATTGTTACGGATCAACATTACCTACAGGTAAAGGAAATCTTACAGAAAGGATATGTACAACAAAAAATAAATGAGTATGAGATAAAGGAATATGGATTACTCATTCATAAGAATAGAATCTATGCTCCTAGTTTCAGAGAACTAAGGAATTTGGTATTGAAGGAAATGCATGATGTTCCTTATGTTGGACATCCCAGTTACCAGAAAATGATTGTAGGAGTAAGAATCCAATTCTTTTGGCTGGGAATGAAAAAGTATTTTGTTGATTACATCACTTGATGTATGGAATGTCAGAAGGTGAAGGCTAAGCATAGACACCCAACGTGTTTGTTGCAACCATTACCAATCCTAGAGAAGAAATGGGAGGTGATAACCATTGATTTCATAACTAAATTACCTAGGAAAACAAGACAACATGATTCAATCATGGTAGTGGTTGAAAAATTAACAAAGGATGCTCATTTTTTTCCTGTAAAACAACACATATAACAGATAATATTGCAAAAATTTACATGAGGGAGATTGATAGGTTGCATGGGATACCTAGAACAATTGTCTCAAACAAAGATACAAATTTTACCTCCAATTTTTGGAGGGGATTGTTTAAAGGATTTGGTACAAATATAAACTTTAGCACAACATACCATCCACAGTCAGATGAGAAAACAGAGAGGATCAACTGAGTAATTAAAGATATGCTAAGAATTTATGTGATAGATAAGCCATCTAAGTGGGAAGATTACTTGCACTTGGTTGAGTTTTCATATAATAATATTTATCAAGATTCATTGAGAATGAGCCCATTTGAAGCCATATATGGTAGGAAATGCAATACTCTAGTGAGATGGGACAACCCAACAAATAGAGTGGTACTTGAGCCATAGTTTCTCAAGGATATGGAAGAACAGATGGTAAATATCAAGCATAATTTGAAGGCAGCTCAGGATAGATAGAAAGTTTATGCAAATAAGAACATGAAAACTAGAGAATTTAAACTAGGGGAGTAGGTACTTTTGAAAGTGAAGCCCAAGAAAAGCTCCTTGAAATTGGGTAGTTGTACAAAGCTGGAAACCAGATTTTGTGGTCCTTTTGAAATATTGGACAGAATAGGCCCAGTTGCATACATGCTTGCATTGCCTGCTTCCATGAATGTGCATAATGTATTTCATGTCTCTTTACTAAATAAATATGTACATGATCCTAACCATGTTATTGATTAGCATCTGATTCAGGTAGAGACAAAGGGAGACTTTCAGGTTCATCCATTGCGGGTATTGGACATAAAGGTCAAAATGATCTAGAATCGAGTTATAGAGCTAGTAAAAGTTCAGTGAACCTGCTACGGTCCTGAAGATTCTACTTGGGAGCATGAAGATGCCATGCAGGCAGAGTACCCACATATTTTTGAATAAATTTTGAGATTTTGATCTCTATTTTGTATATGCACTCAGGATAGTGCCAACATAAGGGGGAGCAAATGTAACACCTTAGGTTTTGAACCCCCATTTTAATATTGTATTGTTACAATGTTGAGAGGCCAGAATGCCCAAACAATTATTAAAAGGCCAGTGTGCCCAAGAAATGTAATGTTTTGATTGTTATTAATAATAAATACATCATTGGCTTCTAGACGGACAAGGACTAGATTTATAGGGGGATATGATTCCATAAGAGAGGGGGATTGAGGGGATAAATGTTTATTTCCTATTTTTTATTACCCTCTTTTATAAAGGAGTGGATAATTTACATGAGATTGTTGGGGGAGGAAAGGAGGTTCTTGATTCCACATGAAAATACTAAAAACTATCCCTGGTCTGATTGGGGGGTTGGATCATTTGCTCCTTAGGTTATTGTTTCATTCCATTCTTTCCCTCACACATTTATTCACTGATTCTTCATTGTTTCTCACCTTGGGTTGAGATCTCACTCTATTCCTTTTTGTCACCCCTTCATATTCCTCATCCGTGTCTTGGATTGGGAAAGGAAAATGAACTGTTGAAGAGAAACCATGGTATCCTTGGTTATAGAGGTCACTGGTGTAATCTAGACATGACTTGAGGTTTGGACTTCTAAGATGAGTTGGCCTGTGTCCAACTTTGTTCACAACTACGAGTCTTGAGAGTTCCGACATGGAGATTCTGGACCAGTTGCGTTGGAGCCCTAGAAGGAGAAGAACTATCTGAGGGATTGCATGGCATAGAAGGGTGGAGGTCCATTCTCTTGGGTGGTGCAGGCTGGGTAGAAGAGAGTTGGGTACTTGTATTGTTGTGAGTGCTGGGAAATCCTATTAGAGCTTGAGTGTTGATTGGTTTGGGAAGCCAAGTAACACTTTGGAATTGTCCTTGTGGATTCATAGCCCTGGCTAGGGGGTGACACTGATGTTGATATTTGGAACAGTAGTGTGTATGGTTAGGTGGAATGTCCTTGTTCTGCAACCAGTTGGTGTCATCATTTATAAATATAAGTGCTCTCTTTTATGTATTATTTATCTATATATGAATATATTTCGTTGTGTATTTATTTATCGTTTAATTGAATCTTAGAATATGCATGTTTGTTGGTTATTGTTGTGCATGTCGTTAGATATTTTCTTTTATGCGTCCTTATTAATTTAAAAAGGTATTGGTAAGATAAAGAAGTCCAAGGTGAGATTGAAGGTAGCATACAAATTGGCAATAGATACCATCCTGGATGGATTGACAAATTCAATGAAATCCAAGGTGGGATCATGTGCATCATCAAAAGAGCTTTGGGACAAGCGACACGACCTTTATGTAAGGGAAGATGCAGAAGAAGATGAAGAAGAAGAAAATCATGAAGAAACAATTATTCAACAAGAAGATGAGATTCTTAAAAAATTGAAGCATGTTGAGATTGAAAATAGCAAGCTCAAAGACATGCAAAGAAAACTAAGAAGTGAATTGGGTAGTTGTGAAAAGACATTTGTAATCTTGATGAAACAATTAGAAGACTTTGAGAAACTAAGAGAAGTAATTATCTTAGTCACAAAGCACGATATTGCAGATATATGAATGAAGATGTCCCTATGCCAACCACAGTATGGTGAAGGAAAGAGATTCAAAACAATGAAGATTGTCGAATAGCATTGACCACTGAAAAATGTAAAGAAGAAGATGAATGGTACATAGATAGTGGATGTTCCTCACACATGACCGGGGATCAAGACAAATTCATCAGCTTGAAGAGAAAGGGTGGCAATGTTGNTCAGCTTGAAGAGAAAGGGTGGCAATGTTGCATTTGGAGATGAATCATCTACCAAAATACTTGGAGAAGGTGTAGTATAGCTTGGAAGAAAAAATGTAAAAGAAAAGAATGTTCTATTGGTTGAAGACTTGAATCATAATCTACTCAGTGTTAGTAGAATGTGTGATCAAGGATACACTCTTATGTTTGACTCCCAAAAATGTAAAATCAGATAAAATAACTTAGGAAGATTGGTTGCAACTGCAACAAGAAGAATGAACAACATATACATCTTAGACATGAAGAAGAGAGAGAAGACAGAAGCCACACAAAAGGATTCCAAGGAAGAAAAATTCCCAAAGACCAAAAATAAGGATGAAGTATTATTGAGTGTCACATGTTTAGGAGGAGCAACCCCAAAGAAGAAGGTTACCTTTTTCCATTAAACTCAGGGGGAGAAGCCATACCCTTTGCCATTTATGTCAAAGGGGGAGATAAATTGGGATCAGGATGATAGGGGGAGCATGAGTGTTTCCATCAATGACAAACGAGGAGATTGTTGGAAGATTGGTTGCTGTCATTGATGTCAACCCTAGTCATGGGTTTTGGACCGCAAGATTGATGAAGGTATTTGGACATGAAGGAAAATGAACATGAAGATACAACACACATTGATGGATAGTATACATCATTTTGTTTCCAGTGGTATGTGGCACGTCACGTGAATCCTCATGGTCGAGGAGAAATGAATTTTTGA
>CBVK0100502649.1:0-10487 GCA_900067695.1 Picea abies | reverse complement strand
ATAAGTGCATACCTCTGAAATTTGTAACACCATCCAACTTGTCTTCTAATATGAAGTTGGACACCATCAGTACATGAGGAAATTAAAAAATCAAGATAGCATAAAGTTCAATGTCCAAGAAAATGTCAATAAACCCTAAAATTAGTAGGTGTGCTAGGGAAAAGCGAGTTGCTCTATACAAATTTTTTTCCTTAACTCAGCTCAATAAATGCTAAGCGAGTTTCATAGAAAGAGTTGTTGCAACTGCAGTAGTGGGTTTTAGGTGAAATTTCAACTTTCACCAACATGCAATCTAAGACCACTAGGAGGTGTGTTAGGCTAGGGCAAGCTGATCTATGGAAAAATTAAACTCAGCGTCCTCCAATAAGTTTCTCAACGAGCTTGACAAGTTCAGGGTTGTGCAGTGGAAATATTTCAACTAGCTCTGATACCATGTTGATGTTTTATGACTCTCAAATCTGATAGTTATTGCCTTATGATTAATAACAAGATTCATTTTCATACAACAGTTATCATAGAATAACTGTACAGTGAAAATCTCAACTATAACAATGCAGCAGAAATAACAAGATATAGAAATATTAACCATGCACGGTAGACATAAGAACACAAGAGTTTATCCTAGGAAATCCAACCTTGGGAGAAAACCCATCAACCTTTCTATAGAAGAATTCAGTCCAAGATATTACCAATACATCACCATCAATAGCCAAAATACCATATAGAGAAGATGCTCCTCAAGGCTAGCATCACCAAGACCTGGCGCCTTAATAAGATGGCCAAGAGAAACCAAGAATATCCTTCCCAAGTGTGGTGCACTCATCAAGATACCAGAAACCCAGAAATAGCGAAATTACCAAAAATGCAATTGTAATTGCCTTGTGCGCACTACATAAGGAGCTATATGATGGTCCAAATGAAATGATTCAGTCCTGTATTTATACTAATCTGGGCGCCTTTCTAGGGCTGATTTCTTATTATGGGTCTTCAAATTACTTTATTATTTTATGTCTTTTACTGGTGGGGCCGACTTCTCTTCCTGGGTCTTCAATTTCTTTTGGGGCTTCTGTAATAGTGTAGATGGGTCTTCTCGTACTTTCTTGTGGAGAATGACTTGCCCGAAGTTGCAAATTCTCAACATTATAGGCCCCGCATTATGCCCCCAAGAAGAAACTATGGAACACCTGCTAAATAATTGCAGTTTTGCCTCCTTTCTATGGGACAGAAGTGTTATGACATTCAAGAAATCTGCTCGGGACAGCAGCGGTGTAATTTCAACCGTCAACAACTAGCATCTTATAGGCTTCTCTAACCCCTTCCTCTCATGATCTTAAACTCTACTTCCAAGATTTCTAGTTTGGGGGATTTAGAAAGAAAGGAACAAAAAAATCTTGAAGAATATCAGCCTTCCCAATGAAAAAATGTGGCTTTAAATTCTTAAAGCCATAAAAGAAACAATCCTATCCTATCCCAGCCACGGTGTGGTCAAGAATGGAGTTGTAACAAAGAGGAAACCATTCTTTTACAATCCTTGGGCCTATCTTGCAACTCCCAATTCTTAAAACATCATCCTCATGCTTCAAGCTCCAATTCTCCCTCTGAATGGTCCTCCCCCCAAGAGCGGGCTTCATTAAATCGAACTTTGAGGGTGCGTCCAAAGGCAACCCAGGCATTACAGGTTTTGGTGGGGTTTTCAATAACCACCAAGGACAAATACTTAGAATATACTCGGGTGGAAAAGAATCGCAACCAACAATGAAGTGGAACTTGGCACTCTGAACCAATGTCTCTCGATTGCCATCAGAGAAGGAATACAAAAATTAATTGTTGAAGGCGACTCTCTCGTTGTCATCCATTCTCTAAGAAAACTTATTCATAGCCACATTAGTAAGATATCCTCAAGTTGGAGACTGGAAGCACGGCTTCAATGTCTTAAACAATTACTCTCCTCCATCGAAGTCATTATCCCCTCACATGTAAGACGCTCAGCCAATTCACTTGCTGACAGGATTTCTAACGAGGGTGCAGCAAATCAGCATCACTCTCAAGATATCAGCTGGGATAGCAATGACACTGCAAGTCTAGTTGAAGACTGCAATAGCATTGCCAATTCCTATTACAACCACCGATTTGTGTGTTATTATAAGTCAGCTCAACGTCATCGCTCTCCATCTGCCTTCACCTCATGAAGACAGGTAGCCTCGTTAATTGGCCCAGCAATCGGCTTGCTCTTCTCATTAAACCATAAATGGCGGTGCGATTCTACAGTACCAAAGGAATTAAAGGAAAAGACGCTCACACAGGATCTTGCTTCAGCAAGCCTATCCTTAGCATTGACAGCACAGTACAAGAGTGATGGCAGCTCTCTATCAACTCCGTCGTGAAATTAGGTATTGGAAAAGATCTAAAGAAGCTTGGGAAGAAAGGGTGTGTATGTTTTGCACCTCCAGAAAAGTGAAAACAGAAAAACATTTCATTTTAGAGTGTGAAAGCGTGAAAACAGAAAAACATTTCATTTTAGAGTGTGAAGCTTTCAAAGACAGTAGTAACAACCATATAAGTATTTTTACAACTAATTCTTAAAATAATTTATTAAGAAAAGAGACATGGAAAAAATTAGAAGAGCTCATCACCCAATTCAACAGAAAAAAAAAAACTGAAATACAAAAATTGATATGTAAGAGGTCTATCCCATAGACTATTGTTATCCTAGTAAACGTTAAAATAATTTTTTCTTCAAAGACAGCCCTCCAAACGTCCGCAGAATTCAATGGTAACTTCCCCCTCACTTGAACTCCAACCTCCAACTACTTATTCGTTGCCTCGCTTGGGGAACGCTCATCCTCATAGTTTCAAGTGTAAGGAATTGCGAAGAAGCGAAGCAAGCTCTGCAACTTACTTCCAAAGAGTTTACGATTACCACTTTTGGTTTCTGAAATTAATGATTTCCCCTGATTTACCTTATGCGGAAGTAACTATGGAAAGAGGTCGAGCAAGTAATAGGGGACATCGCTCCTCTGCGCACCTTCCGATCCCGAGATCGTACAGGATGTCATTAACGCTGCAGATTCTTACCGTGTCCATACGCCTCCACCAACTCAAGAATCCGTGGAAGAATTGGAAGCTAATGCCCGTCAAGTCTGTCAGAACACTCCGGACAGTGAAATTGAAGCTGAAATGTGGAGTTGGATTCCAGACGCTGGGTCTACCAGGTCTCGTGCAGCTAAATACTTCAAAACTCTCAAGCTTTTCTGGATCATGAAATCCCTCCTAGGCCAAGCAATCACCCACAAGAAATCCATTCTAAACAGCCTCCTGATGCAGACAGAATATCTCCAGATTTATAATCAAGCCATGGATAAGAAGATAACAATCATTGTGGCTCATCTTGGAATCAAATTTGTTGATTACAATGGGGACAGCCACCAGACGCCCAAAGCTCATGAGAATCCTCTTGCAAATCCTACCAGCTAATTTCTTCTCTCTATGATTACTTTTTGTAAACAGCCTTTCAGGCTTGTGACTCTCTTCTCCAGAAGACTAAGGCTAGGTTTTTTTTGCTATGTTGATTCACTAGCTCTCAAGCCTCTCAAACAGATTATGTTGATTCACTAGCTCTCAAGCTTCTCAAACAGATGGCGGACAGCAAACATTTTGTAATTTTTCCCATGTAATTTTTTGCTTATACATCTCAATCATAATTTTTCCCATGTAATTTTTTGCTTATACATCTCAATCATGTGATTGATCTCCTAAATTTTAAGATTCAATTCTTCATTTTGTGCCAAAGGATCTTTGTTCTCAATGAATTGTATAAGTCTCCTAATCTTGTTATTAATTATGTTTTTCAACATGTCTATCTCGTTATTTTTATTGATACAAGATTGAAACCTTGTAATCCTCTGTTAAGATCTTTTATAGTGACATCTTTGTTTGTAAACTATTTTCTCTGTTGTTCTAATTTTGCATCCTTCTATGTAATTCTTCTTAAATTCTTGATTTTGTCTATTATTAACATTATAGTAACTATTCAACATTTTCTAATTTAAGTATATATATCACAATCATCTTGTCATGTTTATATGATTACAAATGAATATGGAGGTCAATTCATTTTTTTTTAAGGAATGTTGATTATTTGTGTACATGTTCATCATCACTACGAACATCATGAGGCTGATATATACATAAACTTTACATTTTAAAGGATTTTCCACCCAATTTAGTGTTGAAGATTACACTAAAACAATTCAATTTTGATTCCTAGATGAAAGGCATCCACATGGTCAGTATTCCATCCCTATAAATATCTAAATTCGTGACTATATAAGAGACTATACTTACAACCAAATTAACAATGGGAAATGAGGTTGTAATAGCATCAAAACTAATGATGATGATAATAATGACCCTGCTGTGTCTAAAAAACTTGAACATTTAATATTGCATTCATAGCTACATTGATCATAAATTGTTTTATGTATTCACAATTAGATTTGTAATGTTTATGTGGTCATAATTACATCTGTATGGATATTCACAATTATTTATTATAAGGTTGCAATGGAGACCATATTAAAACTTAATTAGATTTATTTTTTGGTCATTTATTAGGTGCTAATTCTATTTCTTGATCCTAATAACCATATAGTAGATCTTATTCCTAATATATAATGAAAACAATCAAATCTGTAATTGTTCCATGTGCATGTTAATTATGTGAGAAACAATGAAGTTACACTAGGGCCTTCCAATGATGGATTAGTGGTAGGTAAAATATTAGTGAATGAACTTGACCCATTTGAAGTTATTCCACATACACTGTACAAATTTACAATGAAATAGAACAAGGTCAAATCATAATATTAGTTATGAATTTATCATTAACACAATTGTTAGAATGAATATAATACATTATTTCACGTTTATTGGAACGTATATATGGCATCATCCCCATGATCCATGTCAACCTCTTCCTACTCTTCATCATGCTAGTAACCATCCTAATCATCATTATGATTACAATTTTCCTCATCATCCTTATCCTCACCATTGTGATCAACATCCTCATGATCAAGATCAATGGACCCACTAGCACTCCCTACATGTGCAAGTGCATCATAAGTTTTCTAGATTACAATTACAATGCTCTAATAATATCATACAACCTAAATATTAATACACATGGAAGAAGTTGTGTATATGAAAGCGATTGTAAAGAGAAAAAGAAAAAGAGGGTGTCAAAATTTGTTTTTTTCATGGTACAAAATGGATTGCAATAGAAGGTACAACCAAAAAGACATATTGTAGGTCTTATTATTTCAAGAATATAACGACTTGTTTCAATGTCCTCTTGAGTTGGTCAGTGACATGGAAACTCACCATGTCAACATATTAATCAATATTGTGCACAAAGCCCGTGAAATGGAGAGGAGTGAGTCAGACCTCAACATAGCTCTAAAAATTTGGTAGTTCTACATTGTCCAATGTGTTTCTACAAGATTTAATCCTTTTTAATTTGTCTATGTTTGAAAATTTGTTCTCACATTCAAGTTTCAAGTTCCTTAATAGTGCATTAAAATTGTCCCACACTTATGTGATAAGTGCTAATTGGAGGAGATATTTTAGACTTTGTAAAAGATTAATGAATATAGACCACTTACAAATTCAAAAATAAAAATCCACATAGATGAAGATGTACTGTAGGGCCCTATTATTATGCAATCCTATTATAAGTGGTCTAGTTTAGTTGTTTGACTTTAAGCAAAAATAGAAATAAGGTAAATAAATTTTCTAAAGAAATGGACCCTATGTACTAATCAAAAAAAAGGTAAATAAATTTTTCAAAGGAATGGACCATATGTACTAATCAATCTATGTGAGAACAAATCAATGACCATATTCTTAAACCGTATGCACTTTTGATGAGCAAAAAGAGAAATAAGGTAAATAAATTTTCTAAAGAAATGGACCCTATGTACTAATCAGAAATAAGGTAAATAAATTTTCCAAAGGAATGGACCATATGTACTAATCAATCTGAGAACAAATCAATGACCATATTCTTAGACCCTGTGCACTTTTGATGAGCAAAAAGAGAAATAAGGTAAAGAAATTTTCTAAAGAAATGGACCCTATGTACTAATCAAAAATAAGGTAAAAAAATTTTCCAAAGGAATGGACCATATGTACTAATCAATCTATGTGAGAACAAATCAATGACCATATTCTTAAACCCTATGCACTTTTGATGAGAAACTTGTAGGGTGATTTAATGTGTTAGGTTTGAAATTTTATCATGCATAGTGAAATAAAGGATATATTGCATTTAACATCTCAATAAACTATGTTCATGTGACTTCGTTTTACTTTATCATTTAACATATTCGATTTTGATTTGATATGTGTACTTATATGGGTCAACAAAATATCAATTTATGATGTCAATAAAAAGTACACATAGTAATGGTAACAACAATGCAAGACTTGTTTCTTTGTCTTCCACATTGTTTCTAATTTATCTACATACTTTATAATTTTTACAATAATTATTTCAGTTAAGTTTTAAAAACATGAAAGAAAAAATGGTTGGATCATGTACATATAATTTTAGGTGATACATTACATAGAATGATAGAATGATGTTTAGTATTTTTTTAAATATTGTCACAACACAAATGGCCACGCACAATATATATATTGAATGACTAATGAAAAACCTTTTTAACAATAATTATTTCAATCAAATTTAGAATACATGAAAGAAAAAATAGTCAGATCATGTACATAGAATATTAGGTAATACATTACATAGAAGGATGATTAGTGTTTTTTAAATATTGTCACGACATGAATGACCATGCACAATATATATTGAGTGACTAATGAAAATCCTTGTTAGTAGATAAATAATTCATGTGTATTGTACCTTAGGCTTGAGTGTTTAATGGAAGACTCTTATGCTTGCACAATTGTAATACACTAAATTTGAATCCCTAAGGAATAAAGTGATCATGATTAGAGTTATATTATCTTTTATGTATTGAAATAAATGGGAGCTCATTAATAAAACCTAGAGACATTAAATTTGAATCCGTAAGGAATAAAGTGATCATGATTAGAGTTATATTATCTTTTATGTATTGAAACAAATGGGAGCTCATTAATAAAACCTAGAGAGTAATGGGGTAGACCATGAGTACCATGGTTATTAGGGTGAATCCATGATGTTGAGTAATGCTTTTACTTGTTTTGTGGAATGGTAAAATGGTTTTCCACTGATTGTCCACTTTATCCACGTTATGGTGATCATAACTTTATTTCAATATAAAGTAAGAAGATAACTTAAAAGAGAATTATTTTAATTTTATATTCATTATTTTTTAAATTATTTTATCAACCTTTAAGAGGTTAATCTTTGTGACAATATATGTTTTTTTTTTAAATGAAAATGAATAAGTTATGTATGTGACTCCAATATTTACAATGTAAAATTTTTATTTTAGGAAAAACAAATATACTATGGCAATTAACATAGATTGTTAAATTGTTTTATTATTTTTTATTATTTATTTGTTAAAGTAAAATGTTTTTATTTTTCAATTTGGATTAATTGAAAAGCATTTCCATAAAATCTAACATTTTTGTGTATTTCACTTTTTCCTTACATTCCAGTTAAGCATAAAAAATTTAAAAAGACCCTTTTGAAAAGAATGACACAAGATTGTGTATTTATATTTTTACAGCTTTTTCAATTGTATAGTTTTGGAGACATTGAGTTTTCATTTCATTGATTTTTAATGGAATTAAAGTGATATACAAGATTGTGCATTTATATTTTTACATCTTTTTCAATTGTATAATTTTGAAGATATTGAATTTTCATTTCATCATTTTTTAATGGAATTGAAGTTATATATATTATAAAAATATTTACAAATCAATGAATTTCTACCTTAAAAATATTTACAAATCCCATAACACCTAATTCCATGGAGGATGAAGTTTTTTCTTTAGATGACATAGAGATTGCGGTTAAGCGGCTAGCAAAAGAGAAAACTTAGGACATTGAAGGCTACCAAGATGAAATCCTAAAAATTGGAGGGCCTATCATCATCCCTCACATACACAAACTCTTCAATTTAGCAATCAAGCAAGGCTTCCCTAAACCCTATACACAAAGCCTCATTGTTCCTATTTTTAAAAGTGGGGAGATAAAAACAATCCCTATAATTATAGGACCGTTATGATTAGTCTCATTCTAGCCAATTGTATGGGATCATTTTGGAAAAGAATATTAGCATTTGGCTAGAAAGTCACAGTAAAAGAGTTAAAGGCCAAGCCGGATTTTGGAGCTATCATTCAACTGTGGACCACCTTGTTATGCTTAGGATCATTGCAAAGAAGTGTTGCGATAATAAAACCACTCTTCTTTGTTGTTTCATTGAATTTAGAAAAAAAATTGACACATTGCCTAGGACAAACCTCTAGAATAGGTTGGAAGAGCTAAAGTCCCTATTGAGTTAAGGGTTATTGTGGTAAGATTGTATGAGAACATTATAGCCAAGTTTAGGAACACTAAGGGATAGTCGAAAGAGATTGACTATAATATAGGAGTCAATCAAGGCTATCCCCAACCTTTTTTCGCATTTACATTGACAAGTTAGAAAATTGTTTGGACGAAGTAGGTTGTGTTAACCCAATTCTCGTTGGTATAGCCATCATTCTTCTTCTTTATGGTGATGATATTGTTTTTATGGTGAGGAGCCCCTGTGATCTCATCCAGCAACTAAGAATCCTTAAGGATTTATGTTGTAATGTGGATATGGTTGTTAACACTGACAAAACAAAAATTATTATAATTAAATCTAAAAAGACCACTTACGATACTTTTGTATTGACAACAACAACTTGGAGGAAGTGTCTTTATACAAATATCTTTGAATCAATATTCATCACAAGCTCAACTAGAACTATAACACTTAGAAGAGTATAAACAGAGGGTGGAAAGCTTATTATGCAGTTGAAAACAATTGTAAATCGACGAACCTTTGGATATGGAATAAGAAGAAACTCATCTTTGAGACTATCATCACTCGTGTTATTTTATATGGATGTCAAGTTTGGGGATGCAATATCTCTAGAGATTCATGGAGAACGAGTGGATCCAAAATAATTTTATAACTTATAATCTCAAAATTAAAGGAAATACACCATATCATATCCTCATAGAAGAGAGCATTTCCCTCATTGAGAGCACGACCATAACCAGGTAACTAATGTATAAGAACAAGTTAAACAACATGGAAAACAAGAGGCTCCTGAAAATTGCTTCAAACTCCAGCCAAGACCTCCTTTGGCCCAAGTGGGGATGGCATAAAGATGCCCAATGTTCGCTAAATCATTGGGGTATAAAGAAAAAGATCATTCTACAAGATAAGAATAATATTTAAAATATTATTACATCTAATTTTAAAAAGAAATTTTGGTGCGATAAAGAATTAGAAGGTAAAATAAAATTAGGACACTGAGGAGGTGATCATCCCTAATCTAGAAGATCAAAAGTATATCTTTGTTCTGACTATTGTAAAGAAGAGAATCAACCTTGCTAAAATAAGAACAAATTCTTACGAGCTCCATAGTAAAACTAGGCATTGAACAATTCCCAAAATGATCTTTGTGACACTAAAAGGATTGAACATGAAAAGCACTTTCTCTTAGAATGTTCGGATTATACCCAAATCATATCTCAATTTCAAAATATTTGTCACACTACCAACCTTCCTAACCTTNNNTCATATCTCAATTTCAAAATATTTGTCACACTACCAACCTTCCTAACCTTCTAGCTCAACAAAACTATGGTGATCTTGAAACGCTTCTCTTAATATTTTTTGAGTACATAAATAAAATTCCAAAGAAATCCCAAGTAATCCCTAAGATTCTTAAGGTCTAATAGAAAATATTCAGTGTCAATGAATGTTAATCATCATCATCATCACACACACACACACACAAAACTCATAACAAAATCAAGAAAAAAAAAAAGATTAAAAAAATTAATAATAATAATAATAATAATTTAGCTGAAAATAAATTTGATTGTTGAATCTAATGGTATCATGTTCGACAACAAATTTGTAAAATTTGTAGAGTTTGCTCCAAAAACTAAAAAATACTTGGAAAACTATCCAATTGTGATCTTGCACTATTCACTGTTGTTTTCTATTGAAATTATATTATGTCCACCAAAAGCTAGTTTAAATAGCATTAACTAACTTTTGGTTGAAAACTCTTTTCAACTAAAAGTTAATTACAACCACAAAATATTGAAACACATTCCAAGCTAAAAATCCTCGTGGCCAACACAAAATATTTTTTCTATTTTCCTTTTTCACCTAAAATTGGTATTATTCATTACATTGATTAATATTTTATTTTTATTCAATTCATTTGCACATTTTCACTTTGGCAAAATGCAAACAGAA
>CBVK0100502648.1:0-10487 GCA_900067695.1 Picea abies | reverse complement strand
CTAGTAGAAAATCAGACAGAGAAGAAAATAAAGGTGTTGATGACAGATACTGGTGGAGAATTTCATGGGAATGAATTTGAAGAGTTCTATAATAATTTTGGTATCGCAAGGAAAATTATTACTCCATACACACCTCAATAGAATGGGTTTGTAGAAAGGATTAACAGGCCATTGATAAACATGCTAAGTGGTGTCGGGTTAGGACATGAATTATGGGAAGAGGTAGTGGGAACTGCATGCTACCTAGTAAATATATCACCCTCATCAAATTTCGTGGAAAAAACTTTGCATGAGGTATGGACTAGTAAGAAACCCTCTATTGAACATCTTAGAGTGTTTGGTTGTGATGCATGTACATGATCCAAAGGAAAATAGGAGTAAGTTGGATAATAAAGTTGAAAAGTGTATCTNNNNAATAGGAGTAAGTTGGATAATAAAGTTGAAAAGTGTATCTTTATTGGTTATAAATATGGTATGAAAGGTTGTGATATTTGGAACCCAGAAACTAAGAATATTGTTTATAGTCGAGATGTTGTTTTTAGAGATCTTAAAGATGTTCCCAAATAGGAATTCCTACCAAGGCAAGAAGAACCTGAGAAAATAAAGTTTGATTTGGATGATGAAAAATATTAATCAACGGTAGAAGAAGAACCTCATACTCCAGTATTAAGGAGATCAATGAGGTAAATAAGGAAAAAAGAAAGGTATAGTCCACCTAATTTTCATGCTAATTTTTATTTATATATTATTGATGATGATCCTAGATCTGTCAGAGAATAAATAAATTTAGAGGATAGTAAAATCTGGAAGAAGTCCATGGTTGAAGAGATGGATGCCTTGGATAAGAATGAGTCTGGAAGAAGTCCATGGTTGAAGAGATGGATGCCTTGGATAAGAATGAGGCATGGGATATAGTTGAGTTTCCAATTGGAAGAAAGGCCATTGGCTGCAAATGGGGGTTTAAGAATAATTTGAATATAGAAGGAGAAGTGGAGATACACAAAGCTCGATTAGTAGAAAAAGGTTATTCTTGGGTAGAGGGAATTGACTTAGGTGAAATTTTTTCTCCTATTTCCAAGTTAACTTCTATTATATTTATTTTATTTGTTGATTTTTCTTTTGATTTTAAAGTAGAAAATATGGATATGAAGACAACATTCCTACATGGGGATATGTAAGAAGAAATCTACATGAAGCACCCATAATATTTTGTAGTGAAGGAAAAGAAAGGGTTGGTCTATAAATCTAAATAAGTCACTATATGGTTTGAAGCAATCACCTACGATGTGGTATCGCAAGTTTGACACATACATCCTTGGAATGAGATTTGTCAGAAGCAGGGTTGATCACCATGTATATTCCAAGAAGTTTGATAATCACTTCATTTATGTAGTGTTGTATGTCAATGACATGTTGTTGGTAGGAAACAACATGGGTGTTATCAAGGAGGTGAAATCACAACTATCCTCCAAATTTGACATGAAGGATATTGGTGTTGCTAACTTCATTCTAGGAATGGACATTAATAGAGATCATGAAAACAAGGAACTCTGGTTGAATCGGAGAACATATGTTGAGACTATATTACAAAGTTTTAATAAGAAGGAAAGTAAACCGATGAATGTTCCTATTCCTGTAGGTGTAAAGTTATCTGCAGATCAGTTTCCCAAGACATAGGAAGAGGAAGAGGACATGTCCCATGTTCCATATGCTAGTGAAGTTGGAAGTTTGATGTATGCAATGGTCTGTATTAAAATGGACATTGCACATGGAATGGTATTTTTGAGTAGGTATATGTCAAAACCATGGAAGGAGCATCAGGCAACAATAAAAATGGTTTTCAGGTATTTGTGTGGCACTTCTAGTTATGCATTTTGATACCAAGGAAGACTAGGATTGGACGGAGTGTTGGACATATATGGGTTTGTTGACATGGACTGGGAAGGACATCTAGATAGTAGAAGATCTAAAAATGGGTATGTGTTTAACCTATTTGGAGGAGAAATCAGTTGGATGAGAAAAAGACAGGGTGTAGTAGAAATCTCAACTACAGAAGTTGAATACATGACAGCCACTCATGCAAGAAAGGAATTAGTATGGTTACAGATATTGTGTTCAGGGATTGGGTTGGTACAACAAGCAGTGAGGTTAGATTGTGACAACTAGAGTGAAATATTCCGGGCAAAGAACCCAATCTATCATTCAAATACAAAGCATATTGATGTTCATTATCACTTTTTGAGAGACATGGTTGAAGACAAGAAGGTGTTGTTGGAGAAGGTTGAAACTTTGAAGAATGTTGTAGATTCATTGACAAAGTCAACGAGCTCCAAGAAGTTCTCTTGGTGTAGAGAAACAATGGACATTATTGCCCTAGATTGTTGACTATGTAATCTTGTGACCCCATGTATGCAAAGAAAACAACAAGTGGGAGAATGGTGGGTAGGTGTTTTATTATTTGCATGTGTGTGGGGGAGTGTGTCAGATTTGACAACTACATATGAATTTGGCATATTTTTCGCTATTTTTAGTGGTTTTCTATATTAATCCCAAATTAAGGGATTAGGGTTTTGGTAGCTGCAAAATACCTAAATTTTTTATATTGTATTGCGAATGGTGAAATTAATACAATAAAGAGTTGAGAGGTGTGGCACCCAGGAAGGCTAGTTTTCTCCTCATTAAGGGTTTCTAGCGTAAATATCGATGTACTATGTGTATGAGCCATTAATTAATTTATGTTTTTATTAAGAATATGTATGCATTTCTTTACTTCACAAGTTTAAAACTTACAAGGAATTATAAGCCTCCTTGATCAAAGTAAGATGATCTTGATAAGTTGGGACATATAATTGATTGATTATATAGCCACCCATATCTTATTGTATAATCCATAAATGGTGTTCGATTGACCTCGGTGGGATTTTTCACAAGAACCTATATCTCTGCAAAGAAGGGATCAGAAGCATAGATATGCTTCCAAGCCTCACAAGGAACACAATGCCCAACCAGGAGTTGAAGTACCCATGTATGGGGCAATATTAGGAGATCAACCATGGGATTGGACATGCCCTTCTTGTATTTACTCACCAAATGAAATTATTGAACGTAAGTGGCCCACTTTAAATGTCGTTACTCATGTATCTTAGTTTGAGAATTGATGAAAATCAATGAATGATGATCTATGTGGAGGATTTATTTTTTTCCTTAGGATGTAATGGTGTCACTATTTTAATGATTGGACTAGACTGTAGAAATATTTGTCATAAGTGCTATAATTTGGTTTGGCCTCAAGAAATCTCTTTGAATGGTATGCAACATGGCGTCCTCCCTATTTAAGAACCGTGCCAATAACATACTGAGAGGCATCCATCTCAATCTTAAAGGGAGATTGAAGATCGGGTAAATGAAGTACAAGAGAAGAAAAAATGGAAAATTTGAGAGTCTACAATTGTTTTTTTGCAAAGGGAGACCTCAAAAACTGATTCTAGTTGGAGAGTTGATGAAGATGGTGTTCTAACTAAGAGAAGTGAGCAATGAACCGTCGATAAAAATTAATGCCACCCATAAATATCTTGAGTTCTAGAATTGAGTGACGCATTGGCCACTGTGCAATAGCTTGGACTTTAGTGGGATCTGGGATAAAACCCTCAATAGAGACAACACAACCAAAATTTCGAACTGAAGATTTCCCAAAAGAAGATTTACAACGTTTCACCTGCGGTTTGTGAGTGCAAAATAAGTCTAGCAAAGTGTGCACATGGATTAAATGATCATCCTAGGTCTTTTTGAAGACCAATATTTCATCCAAATAGATCACCACAATTTTCCCAAGTGTGATATTAAAATGTCATTGATTAGCCTCATGAAAGTGGCAGGGGCATGAGTAAGACCGAATGGCATCACCATCCATTCATAAAGACCAAATTTGGTTTTGAAATTTTTCTTCCATGTGTCTACTGCATTCATGCAAAATTGATAATACCCTATTATAAGACCCATTTTGGTAAATAAGGAAACATGCTTCAAATGATCCAATAAATAATCAATGTGTGGTAGAGGGTAACAATTCTTGATTGTAGCCTTATTAATATCCTGATAATCCATGACTAGACACCATTCCTTAGACTCCTTCTTGGGAATAATGAAGGAAAAAGAGGCACAAGGTGAAGAACTCAGTTATATGTGATCGGTATTAAGAAGTTGCTAGAGCTTGTGTTCCACTTCCTTAGCCTCACAAGGAGCCAAGCAATAAGAAGGGGCATTGGGAAAAGTGGCTCCAGGAATAAGATCAATGGAATGGACGGGGGTATTCTTGTGGGTGCATAAAAGACATATTCAAAGGATGTGAGTAAGGTGGCCAAATGTGAAGGAAGGGCATGAAAGGGGATATCTAGTTTAAGAGGGTGCACTAGAAAGAGGGAAATGGATTTGTTGAGACTAATTTGACAAAAAACATGTTGACATGAAAGTAAGAAATGGGATTTCAGGGAGGATGAGGTGAGGACATAGGTACATCCATCTTTATGAATATGATAATGATGATTGTGAGCATGCCATGTAGTGTGACAAATTTCTTGATATGGAATACCTAGAATCACATCTATGCAATCCAAAAGAGACACATTGCAAAGAACAATGTCATGAAAAGAGCTGATGGAAAAGGTAAGGGCATAACATTGGGTCACCATCACACCAGGACCATCCTTTTGAACCGAACCCAATTGGTAGGGTGTTCAGTGAGGGGTAGTAGGAAGCGTCAACCACCGCACCAAAACCTGGGCAACCAAATTATTTTGGCTACCATTGTTGAGAATGAGTGTGGCCAAGGATTGCTTGATCTAACAATTATGAGTAAACAAAGGAACTGGTGAGGAATTTTCAGGATCAGTGGCCATAAGTAAGAGAGAGGCATCTGGTTCTGTAGGATTCTCCAAGGTGATCATCTCAGGGGGGCACTATGCTCGAGGAAGACTCAATAGAATCAATGAATAAAGTCTTGAAAGGATTCTGATTACGAAGAACATGGCATTCAGTTGAGGAGTGAAACTGACAATTGTGATAAGAACACAATTTTCTAGGCTTGGGTGAGGTAGGAGAGGCAAGAAAAGAATGAGATGATGAAGCGCCAACTTTGGATAGAGGAGATCAAAGGCAATGAGAGATATTTCATTCCACAGCCAAGGCCTAAAGAAAGGCCTTATCTGAGGAATAGATTTCAAATAAATCAACATCTCTACATAACAATAATAAAAGATTAGAATCAAATTTAACAATCAATACCTCTTCCAGATCTTGAATCTTCATATGAACATGGATCTTAGTAAACATCTCAATGTAGCTTTGGATAAACTAGATTGAGATTCGGTGTAGATGCAACCAACGAACTAGGAGAGTTTGAAGGTACCCCGAGGGATAGAAATGATTTCGTTGCACTTGAAAAAAGGCATCCCAAGAACCAATAAGTGAACGGGTGGCCACATGTTGATCTCCCAAGTCCACCACTAGAAATGAGGTATATTTTTGGGTGTCCCACCAAGCTTGAGCAACCCCTTCCAATTGCAAAATGGTGATTGATAACTTCTATTCTTTTGTCATTCCTAGGAAGGTCTTGAAATAAGTGGATATATTGCATACCTTGGAATCAAATGCCTCACCATTCATATTCCATAAAAACTTAGATAGTCGTAAATCACCACAAAATACTGGGTAGTGGAGGTCTGGAGAAAACCCTAGCACACTACTTGAGAAATTGAGGGTGGAGCTACCCTTAGTGCACATATGGATATGAATACTAGGTGAGTGTAGACACTAGAAACCCATTAAAAAAAATTCTTTGTCTAAAACTCACTGGAGCAAAAGCATATCCAATTGATGCTCTGATACCATTTGATTGTCAATAGCAATACTCAGGAAATTAACTCGAAAAGGAAAACAGGAATATTATCATCAAAACTAAGAGAAAAATGACAATCACTTTATTTAGAATAGGAGGAAGTCTTATATAGATGTATGTTATTACATGATGTATTCAATAGGTCAAGATACATCAATCTTTTAACAACTAGTTAGCTAGATCTAATCAACTACTTCCTTGGGAATTGCACCCAGTTGTTCTTCTCCTCCAATAAGCTGAGAGAGTGCGCCTTCCAAGAATCCAGCTGGCTGAGGGAGTGCACTTTCCTTGGGGTTCACATGGATGTATTTTGGTTTTCCCAAGATGAGGCATCAATGAAATTTTGAGGTCTAAAATGGGTCTCCTAAGAAAAATAATAAAACAAAAGTTATGAATTTGAAAAGGAAATGAAAGAAAATTAATTTTTTAGTCATATTTTTACTTATCTACTTATAGGTTTACTCAAATTTTAAATGTGGGAACTAATTGGATGTGGAATTAAATTCTTCATCCAATGAGTACCCACTCCAAATACTTTTGATAGACCCCCGGTGAGATAAACTTGAAATACATGAAAAAGAACGTGTTTCTTAAAAAGGGCACCCTTTTTCCATGTATTTCTAGTGTATCTCATTGTGGGTCTATCAAAAGTATGTAGAGTGAGTATTCATTGGATGTGGAATTTAAATCCACATCAATGAGTTCCTATACTTGAAATTTGAGTAAAACTATAAGGAAATAAGTTGAAAATGCGATTAAAAAAAGTAGTTTTTCTTCTTTCCCTCCAAAACTATTTCTCCTTATGGTTGACATCATCATCTTAAAAAATATTGGTTATTTTAAAGTTGACATTGATAGAAAATTTATTTTTTTAAGGCCCATTTTTTACATCAAAATTTATTTAACGAGGAAAATAAAGGATCATGGAAACCCCAGGTGGTTTAGCATTTTTTAACTAGGTTCAATCAAAATCATTGCAAGGAGAAGAAGCCAGTGAGAGAATGTCAGTTAAGGATGGAGGCATGAACCATAGGTAGGAAACATAAAAGGGAGGAAATCTAAAATAGGAATGAAATAATCATACACATATTTTGAAAGACCCCAAAACCAAATGTATGAGTCCAATAGAACAAGTCTGCTACATGAAACCCATGGAAATAAGCGTCAAAAGGGATAACCAAGAATAAGAAGCAGAGGAACCTACACTTGCAACCCTATTTCCATCCAACATCTTAGAGGCCATGCTTGTAGGTGGTGTTGACGCTTAAAATCGCAATGATGAATATTGCTCACAAATGATTTCTAAGCTCTATTATTTATTTATTATAATAATAATTAACTAGTATGTGGGACCCCCTTGTAGACTCGAGGCACTATGATGGATGTGTTAGCTTATATGTTTGTTGTTGTTATAATTATGCCTACATAGTCTTCTATAGTCGATGATGCAAGTCTTGGTTTCATTCATTATGACAACATGGTTGGTTGATGTATTATTGCTAAATGTTGTTTATGGTCGCTCACGATACATGGCAGTGCTATGGATATAAGGATTATTTTGTTTTACAGGTGTTATGTTATGCATTAACATTGATTAATAATTTTATACATGATTTTATGCAAAAGGATAATATGATGATATGGGAGTTTGAACAAAACAATAAGGAAATGGATAAGTCCTAAGGTTATGGAAAAATAGATTATATATAAACCTTAAGGTATATATAATGGTGACAAATGGAAGCTGATGAACCTAGTTGCTATACTATGCGCTTTGGTTAAAGGATGATATGTGAAGCATATATGGTAGTTTTTAACATATGGTTATGTTTAAAGTTTTGATATGATTCGGGTGGCACACTATACAATGGATATAGCATTTAATTTATGCAATGAATATGTGTTTGAATTAATGGTTGATGTTATGGTGATGGTCTGGCTCATACATTGAAATTGAATAGGGCCAGGTGAGGAAGCGACGTGCATTTACTGCATGTCACTCCAAACCACCCTCGAGCCCGTCACCCTAGCCATAGTTGCATTTTGTTTTTCGACTTTGGTTTTTGTGGAAGCTCCGCGATTTTCTGGATTTGAATGGAAAAACATAGTCAAACTCTTCCCTCAACGCGATTTTTCTAGGTATGGCTCCTTTACTTTCCATCCATGATGGTCCCTCTATCTTATGAATCGATTTGTTGGGTCAGGATTGCATGAGTTATGTGTTTTTCTTGAGTTTCGACTGTATATCAATGTTGTGTTTATGGTTTTCTCTGTGATTACTATGGAATGTTGGCATTCTAAAAGAAAGGAATGGGTTTTATTGCTTTGAAAATCTTGTGCATTGGTTTAAAATAAAATGTCGGTCAACTTGGATTTTTATTCTGGTTCTCTGTGAAAAATGATGATAATCGGTAACAAGCTCTGAGTTTTTATTGCACGGGTTTTTACCACCATTCTGAGTTAGTTGTTGTCACCCATTTTCGTCTCGATCATTGTTGATTAGTTCCTCCAGGTTGCAATGCAACTGTTTGGATTTTCATTGTTCTTACTTTGTTTGGTTGAGCCCCGAGCTATCGTTTGTTATGGCTTTTAATTCACTTTCACTATTGCCGAAAGCATTGCATAGTCGAATCTTTGTATTGCATAGAATATTAAATGGAAGTCTTTATATGTGTCGAGTGGCCACCGGTTGTGGTCTGGCATTCTTTCCACAATGGTTATAAGAATTCACCTCTCTTGTTATAGTTGGAGGTGGCTGACTACTATGTTATTACCCTCACTGTCAAGTTTTGGGTTATGATTTAAACAACTATGGTGATTTTAAAAGAGCACGAACTCTCTATTATTCCAAGACTCTTATTAATTACTTATGGTTTCTTCTCTGTGATAACTTATGTTAAGAGGAAAAAGGGTTACAATCTCTATGTGTTTCGAAGATTCTCCCTTGAATAAGAAAACTCTTGTTACCTCTCTGAAATAATTTTTTTAAAAAGGATCATGAAATATCTCTGTGTTTCGAAGATTGTCTCTTGATTGAGTCTTCATTATTACATCTCTGCAATAAATTTGTTGAAAAAAAGGGTCATGGGTTATCTACATCCCCGAGGAATTTCCATTTGGTCGATTTATTGTTATTTCCTCCATTGTTGTGTTAAACCCTAACACAATTATGGTTCCATTTAAGTTTAAAAGGCACCTATGTGTGATTGGTCCATCAAACATGATTTTGGTCCCGTCAAGATTAAAGGAGACACCTGTGTGTGATATGGTTGTGTTCTCCTCGTGCATTATATGGATCTGTCTTTTATTGGGAATTTCTTTTAAAGGGAAGTCTGTACATGTTTAATGTACACAAATTTCAAGGTTAAGGTTACATGTTCTTTGATGAAATGTTGTTTTTAAATAAGGATTGGTGTCAATTATATTGTTGAAGACCTATGTGTGATTAAATCAATCCCGATTATTGTTTTGATGATAGTGGATTATGTCAGACAGTGTTTGAAAAGGGACTGTTTGTGGTTATTACTGGGTCTATTATTATTTGATTGCAAAGGATGAATATTGGATATGGATAATTGGAATCACTGTGCATATTATGTTTTTTTTTTAAAAGAAAAAGGTTAGCATTGGAGCGTGTAGGATTGTGGTTAGAATGGTTATGATGTTGGCAACAATGTTAATGTGATGTTGCGTAGATATGGTATAAGATGCATATATTAATATAATTGAATAATTCTAGGCAAATGAAATGTTTTCTCTTATTGAAGACAACAATCATTATGTCTGTAAATAAGGAACAATTAAATGATTTTTGGATGCTTATTGGATTATGATCTGGACAAAGTTATGGTTGTTGTTTGATTTAATTTATTTTATATGAACAATATTCATATTATTCCCCCTCATACTATCATTTTTTCTCTCTTTGTACCCCCCTCATGATCCCAATTTCATTTTACATGCCCTGTTCTCTAAAATAAATTAAAAACTCTGTATGCCAGTGGTAAAAGATGACACAGAAATAGGTGGTAGTTGATATATTTTGGTATTGATTGCACAATTAGTTATTTAATGAATTGTTGATAAGTGCTCGTATTCTTACTCCCTTTCATGATATCACTTTTTCGCTCATTACAATCCCCATAGATATCCCATGAACCCTATTTTACCCCCTATTCATTTGGGAATTATTAAATAAATTTTATGGATTGAATTGCATGGGTTTTATGTCAATTTATGAGCCAAACATTTTTTCATATAAAGAGAATGTCATGTATGGTCTGTTAAGGGCTAGTTTCTAATAAATCACTACATACAGTATGAGTTTCTTCAGTAGAGGTATTCATGGAAGAAACAATAGGGGAAGAGATAACTAGAACAGAGGGCCTAGAACTGCCAGATTCTTAATTCATTTTGATGTTGATCCTAAGGAGTTGAACCAAATTTTTCAAGATGGGTTCTTCAATTGGATTGGGAAAGGGATAATTCACCCTAGACCAAAGAGGCCTCCCTTCCAACCCCCAAATATCCCTGGTATCCATGTGCCTCCCCATGTATCTATGCAACCAGAAGTTCTCGAAAATGATGGATGGAA
>CBVK0100502647.1:0-10487 GCA_900067695.1 Picea abies | reverse complement strand
CGATATCTATTTTCTGATGGGGTTGTCACGGCGTGGATACCATGCTACTTTGACTGAAGGTAGAGGCGGTGGACTCCCTATGAGCAAGTATGTTCACCAATATTGTGTTCTCGAGGCAAAGAGAAGCAAGGGTAAGGTTGTCATTTGGGGTGTCCAAGATTTGAACCTATGGACCATCTTGCTTACTATCACATGCATGGATGGGAGCGCAGCTCCGCACATGGCTCTCCAGAGCTATTTCCAATACGCCATAGAGTGCACAGAGTCTCAGGTTTTCAACTGATCAGATGCAGTTCTCCGCAGTATGAAGAGACAATTGATGAAGTCCAGAAGGGGTGACTTGAAGCAGTTTGGGTATGGGTCCCTTTTGGTGTCATTCTTCCTCAAGAGGGTCCCACTACTATGACTACAGGTTGATTGGGGCTTACCAGCCCCACAGGATTTGAGGATCTGAGGTGGTGTAACCTCATCGATCGACACATAGCAAGGTCGATAATCAAGTATAATGATTCATTTTTTGACTGGTTGAGGCTCCATATGCTAATGATCAATGACTACGCATATGTCGGCTTGGATTTCTGAGAGGATCCAGATTTGGTCCTACCTAAGGATGCTCAGTGGGGTGACTTAGGTGAGAAGTACACATTTTGTTATTTTTAAATGTTTTTGCAAATTTTATCATATGAAATGTTTTTATGTTTATCCAAGGATTAATCAAAAAAATTATTTTTGATGACATAGATGTGGGGCCATATCGACCTCCAAGAATCTCTCCCATTCAAAGGCAAGGAGAAGTGGCTCCAGTGGCGAGATGGGATGCTGAAGACTATAAGGCAGTGGAACAAAACTTAGAGGGGTTGACCATGGATGTCCCGGACATTTCTATTGGGGAGATCCTGAGACGTTATCAGCGCCATACTGTGGGCGTGTCTGAGTCTCTCAGTCAACTGCTCCATAGGGTAGCCCAAGCAGTTGTGTGTTATCATGAGCGTCATCCATGATGCTATTTTGTAGAATCTATAGGCTTCATATTTTGAGATTTTGATCCTTGGACAGAAACTTTTTGTAAAAACATTTGATCGTTATATACATATATACGACTTCTACCAGCTTATTTTGTGTTTTGTTATACATGTGATGTGTGATTGCTTTATAAATGTCCTAAATGGTTGTCTAACACATAGTTAGCTAATGCATCAGTCAATGTATTTAAACATCTAGGAATGTGTTGATATTCGATATAATCAAAATAACGTTCTAAGAGGTGAATTCATAAATATACCCGTAATAAAGTAGGACTTCAGATAACATAGACATTACTTAACTATAGTACTACTAGCTACGAATTGAATCATATAACCAAGTGGAAGATATCAAGAAAAATAACATCAATCAACAATTCGATGACGACATTATATTCTGCAATATTATTGGTCGCACGACCGAGGCACACACCTCGTAGACTGATAAGTTTGTTTGTAGGGGCGTAAATTGGCCATGCAGCAGAAGCAAGGTTCTGAGTACTACGGCTAGCACGATCGATGAAGCCAATGTGGGGTAGCAAAGACTCTGATATCTGGAAACCAAGCATAACGCAAGATAAGTGGTCGAGGGCAGAGACCAAATAAAGAAAAAGAATACTAAAGTAACACAAAAAAAGTATGATACAATAAAATACAAGCACTCATGCACGGGTGATATTAAGCATAGTACTTCTTTAAGTACAACCCATTTCTAGGTTCACTCAAAGGGATATCATCGTAGTCCACCAACTCGTAATATCATTTCTCCAAAAATCGTCTGATGATATAAGGACCTCGCCACATAGCTTCAAATTTTCTGGCTTCTAGCATATCCTGATCTTGTTCGTAAAGGAGAACTAGATCACCTTCGAAGAAAATGTGTGGCTTGACATGTTTCTCGTATTGGGCTTTGACACGTTTCTTCTGGGCTTCTATAACTAGGGTGGCATTGCGATGGGTTTCGTCTAATTGTATGAGATACAATAGACGGTTCTTCTTCGACATAAGTGTTTGGGAGAAATTTGAAGGATAGTTTTAGGGAGGGTATCTCACATTCAATCGACAAGATGGCTTCTAGACCATAGACTAACTGGAATGGTGTAAATCCGGTAGTATACTTAACAGATGTCTGGTAAGCCCACAATGTTGAAAACAACATTGTGTTCCAACTCGTTTTGTGAATCCCTATCATTTGTCAAAGCATGGTAATGAGGATTTTGTTTATTGCTTCAACTTGGCCTTTGGCTTGTGGGTGATAGGGTGTTGAGTTCTCATGGCGAAGACCCAACTTTTCAGTGAGTTCGGACATCGTGAAGTTTCTAAAGTGGCTACCATGGTCAGTAACGATAGCTTGAGAAACACCAAACTGGGAAATGATGTGATTGAATATAAATAATGTTGCAGTCCTTCCGGTATTGTCGAATGTTGGCATCGCCTTGGCCCATTTCGTAAAATAATCTATGGCTACAATAATGTATCCATGCCCCAAGTCCAACTGAGGGTGACATGACATGAAATCGATACCCCATTTTGAAAAAGGACCAACGAAGACCACAGGATGTAGAGGAGCATGGTGTGATCGTATTTTATTGTTGTAGGTTTTCCAAGCATTGCATGTTTGGACAAAAATTATACAATCATTGAATAAAGAAGGCCAAAAATATCCCACTCGTAAGATCTTCTAGGCATTAGCATACCCAGACATGTGACCACCACAGGCTCCAGAATGGCAGTCATTTAGGGCTTTCTTGGATTTTTCAAATGTGAGGTAGTGTCAAAAAATGGAGTCAACCCCACGATGATAAAGAGTATCACCGAGGATAATATATCGATGGGCTTGGTAGCGTTTTCGACGACAGTCAGTGCTAGACAAATTGGGCCAGAAATTCTGGGTCTGGAGATATATGATGATATCTCCGTACCAAAGGTCATCGGAACTGATCAGGAAAAGAGATTCATCGGGTAATGAATTGTCAGCTACATTTTCCATCTCAGAGCAGGGAAGGTCACATATCAACTCGACAAACACCAAGGATTTATTAGACTTAGCACGTTGGAATTCTAAGTCAAACTCCTGAAGTATTATGATCCATTTGGAGTATTTTCCCCCTAGCAATTGGCGTGTAATAATGTGTTGCATAGGGTTGCAGTTAGAAATTACCATAGTCTTGCAAGAAAGGATATAGTGCCAACAACGTTGAACAGCTTGGATGGTTGCTAAGACCAGTTTTTCAACATGTAAATACTTGGTTTCGGTAGTCGTGAGACTCGGACTCAAGTAATAGATGACATGTTCATCATGAAAATCATCCTCCTAGATGAGAACCATAGCGATGGTATAGTCTGAGGCTGTGAGGTAAAGGAAATAATAACGACTGTAATCAGGTGGGAAGAGTAGTGGGGTACATGTCAAAGACAGTTTCAAATCTTTGAAATATTTGCTGGAAGTGGTATCCCATACGAACTCAGAACCTTTCTTGAGCAGTCGTGTAAATCCAAGAGTTAGCTCAGCATAGTTTGGGATGAAACGATGGAGAAAGTTTTCCTTCCCTTGCAAAATTTGTAATTGGTGAAGTGAGGAAGGAGGAGGGATATTGATAATCACCTCGACCTTCAAAGGATCTACCCTGATCCCTTGATGTGAAACAATAAATCCCAGAAGTCGGCCAGATTCTATGAAAAAAACACATTTGTGGGGATTCAAGTGTATGTGGTAAAATCGACATCGAAGGAAAATGGTGTAGAGGTGTATTGGATGATCTACATGGTGCATGGACAAATAAAAGAAGTATTGTGTTGGTCTGCAGGTACGATATTGATTTAATTATATCCGAATAAACCATCCATTAGAGAGAAGATTTCACTTCCGGCACAATCGTCGATGATATGGTCAACGAAGGGGGTAGGAAAGTTGTGTTTAGGACAAGATTTGTTAATGTTTATATAATCAGCACACACATGGATTGTGCCTTGTTTCTTGTCAATAAGAACAAGACTAGAAACCCAGTCAGTTAGAGCCACAAGGTAAATAAAGCCATCTTTGAGAAGTTTCTCAACTTCAAGCTTGATAGCGGTTGCTTTATGTGGGTGGATCGGACGAAATTGTTGCTGGACAAGTTTAGCACTCGGGCATGTCCTAATCTCATGAACCACAATGTCGGGGTCAATCCTTTTCATTTCTTCATAGCTCCATGCGAAGATGTCACAAAATTCTTGGAAAAGAGACTTGTAGGTGACAACTTTGTCATGGGAACACGAAGCTCCGATATGCACATTTTCGACAACTCCAAGTTTTATGGATATGTCGAGGGGGATGGTTGGTGAGATATTACTTAAGTTCCCTTCGTAGAACATATCATTTGTAGACTTGGGAATGGTAGAAATGATGACAACGGTTGACGGGGTCAAGATTCGTTGGTAGCCCTCGATGGTCCATTGTTCTGGGAAGAGGATGGAACAATGATGTCCATCGTCCCAAGGGGTATCCTCCATGTACATAATAGACATAATCATCTCGTCTATAGGAAAAATGACGTGGAATCGATCCGGAGATAAATCACCAAGAGAGGGGGTAGAAGGGGTTGTCNTTGACCGGACTCAAAGCCATTTTGTTTCCATAATGAAGATGAGCGTTAGGGTTCGGTACTATCCATGGGTCATAAGACACAGGGGTTCCATGAACAGAGGTGGAGATCATGTTGATTGAGGCAACAAATGGATGTGGAACATCGGGTGGTGGAATGGGGAAAGTACCCATCAAAGAGGAATCTTTAAGAAGACCGACACTGATGTTCTCATATCCAAGGGGGGTTTTGCAATGAGAGATACATTGCTGGTACATGCATCAAAATGAAAGAAGGCCAATTGGTCTACTGTAACTACTTTTCCTTGATGTGGGAAACACACGACATGGAAAAGAGTGGAAACAACTGCACACATGGAATCGAGAGCAGCTACGACCAAGTAGAAGGTTGTAATCGAGAGCAGCATCAAATACCTCCACTTAAACATTGGCCATTTTTCCTTCTAATGTAATGGGCAATGAAGGGAGGACACCGTAAAGCTTAAAACCAGAACCATTGAAGGATTTGATCATGTTGTGGGATCCAGTTAAAAGAGGAGATCTGATGGCTTCGCAGTAGGTGATAGACATGACACACGGCGAGGTACCCTCATCAATAATTGTTCTAAAAATTTTTTTTTCGGAGACAATAACTTGTATTTGGAATGTGAGTTGAGGGGGTAACCTTGGAATGTGATCTTCTAGGTAAAAAATTATTAAATTTGTATCTGTAGGGTCAATTCCACCAATAGCTTTCAACAGTGTCTTTCGTTGTATAGGACAACGCTGAAGGACTTCGAGAGTTGACATCACGGATGGTGCTTGGGCCAGATCTTCGAAAATACTATAGGTATGGGAAGCATGTGCATGAGGTTTGAAAGTCAATTTTCGAACAACACCCTTTGGGGGAGGGTGAAGAATTGTATCTAGGCTTGGTCATTTGAGATGAAGAGGACCGTTGGTAGGTGGAGTCATGTGAGATGGTTGGACCAACGAAGGAGGTATTGAGTCAACCTTCTCTTTGGAGGAAGGATAATCTTTGGCTCGAGTGGTAAGTGTGATGTCATTCTTCTTTGAATCACCTATACACATTAAGACATAAGATGTATTGGAGGGGGAAGGTTGGTCATGAATGACCAATTGGGCCTGTTGTTGAGAAGGGAAGGGTTGTGACAATACGGATGGAGTGGGGGGTTTCAAGGTCCCTTGAAGGAACTTAGTAACCTCAGCTCATCATGGACAATCCTTAGTGTAGTGATCCTCACCACAGATAAGACAAGGGTATCGGGGTTTTCACTTATCCCTACCGTCAACGGGTGGTGTTTTGGTTTTCTCAGATTCCAGATTATTTTTATCCTCCTTGTTCTTACCTTTTCCTTTTTTGGATTTATTTTTTCCGGCGAGGGTAGATTGAACAGAGTTTACCTCAGAAGTCTTGCCGGTGGGAGGGGTAGGAGACAAATCAATTTGAATATTAGAAAAAATGGATTTGGGGTTGTTGCTAGAGGTTTGGATGGAATGAGGTTGGGTATGGAAAGTGCCAATCACTCTGTCAACTGCATGAGCAGCAGCAAGAGTAGTTGAAGTAGCAGAAGTAGAAGGACGAGGTGCATCAGGGAGTAAGTCATAAAGAGTACCCGTTTGTGAGTAAATGAGGTCGAGGTATTGAGCATGAATGATTTCATGTTCTTCTGTGACAGCTCCACCCATGGCGATGTCACGAGCGATGTCATTCACGAATGATTTTGTGAACCACTCAACCAACAACTGATCGGGAAGTTCGATTTTGATGAGACTTCATCTCCATCGCCACTCATGAATGTGATCAGAGATATGAGTGGCTTTGGTCTCTTTGAAAGAACTCAAAATTTTAGTTCCTGTTTTGTAGCGGATTGGTAACTGGTAGTGGGTGAGGAAAGCCATAGCGAGGGTGTTGAAGTTGGTGAAGAAGCCTCGTGGTAATTCTATATACCACTTCGCGGCAGAAACTGTGAGGGTTCGCTGAAAAAGGGATAAACGAATAGAGTCATCCATCAAGGAGTTGGATGAGCACCAAAGGTGAAAAGTCATTACATGATTGTTCGGGTCCTCTCCCAGTTTACCATCGAATTTAGGGATGTCGGATGGTAGTTTGGCCGGTATGGCGGGCCATTGAGGAGAGTGACGGATCAGATCATTTAAAATTCTCAATAGATTAGGGAGGTTTAGGGTGGATAAGAAGGGTAACTATCTATTCACATGTGGGTACTGGTGACTTTGGGGAGGGAGTCCCATCGGTAGACCAGTGGGACCATAAGCAGTTTGCATATAATGCGAAGATCTAGGTAGATTTGGTTGTTGGTGTGGAGGCAAGTAATTCATCAGGTTGTACCCTTGAACAGGGGTGTGGGGTTGATAATTCGAGCCCCAAATAGGATTGGACGTGCTTGGATATGGTTGGCCTATACTACAGGGTATGAAGGAGCTAGATTGAGGTTGTTTCCCCCCAGTCGAGGGAGGATTATGTTGAATAAGATAATTCCAATAATGGGCCAAGGATGGAGGTATGTTTTGTCCATAGGGCGGGGTCGATGGGGGTTTCCCTCCAATCGGGGGTTGCGTCCCAATTGGGATTTGTTCTGCAAAAGGGGATTGGGTTTGGCCTCCTTGGTGAAATTGTCCACCTACAAGAATATGGTAATTAGGTGTGAAGGATGGGATGGTGCCACTAGGTTCGGTGCCTCCGATAGAGGATGGAAGAGGTCCTATGAAAAGGGGTCAAGGAAGTGTCAGAATGAGACCAAGAACGAGATGGTGCCCAGAAGGAGTGGAAACGCCAGGAGTCCCAGATGAGATTTGTGTAGGAGTGGGAATAGAGGCATTCAACACATGATATACGGGCGAAAGTGTTGGGGTGAATCTGGGCAAAATTAGTGTGCTAATGGGGGCTTGGATAGCCTCTATAATCCCAGTGTGAGGATTTGTAGTATCTGGGACCATTGTGTAATGGACCATTTGTAGAGGGATAGTCAAGATGTGGTCAGCGGGTGGAGCGTCTATACCAGGAAAATAATAGGCAGTAGTAAAAGGTATTGTGTCTAGATCAGATGTTTCAGGTAGCTCAGATGTGACCATGATATCAATGCCTGCTCCTGAGCCAAAGAGATCCCGTCTAAAAATTCTAGTAGTCCAAAAAGGATCTTGACCCTCAGGTCCTATTAAAGGTCCAGTTGGTAATCCAAAAGACTGAACAACTATATCTCCAAAAGAATTCACTCGAACAATACGTCTCTCGAAGTTGGGAGGAAGTCAGAAGTCCTCTCGATAATTGGTAATTCAAAACCATTCTAAAGAGTTAGTTCCTTTCACTTGTGGAGTGGCAATGTCTTGGACTTCACTCTGTTGAGGAGAGCCCTCCAGTGAGTTGGTAGGCAAGGGTTGAGAACCTTCCAGATCTTCTAGGGGTAGGACTTGCATTTTATGTAAATGACATGGAGGGTCAATTATGATCGAGTTATAATCTTATGAAATAAATTCGATGGCCAACTTGGGTAAACAAACAACACATGCTAGTAAAATCTAGGAGGAAAAACCAGGCAAGCAAGACCTTCCAATTCCAAAGTCACTAGTTGGCGATGAAATCCAATGTCATGATGATGAGACATGAAGGGGCTGGGCTAGGGTGGAAAATTTATGTTGATGACCTTCTTAACAGACTTACACCCTGGTGCAAGCTCCCACACACAATCATGGGTATACCCTCCAAGGATCCTGAGTGATTCTTGCCAACGTCTATTCTAGGTACCGTGAAGACTTACCCCTTCATAGTCACCTTATGTAAGACCCTAAGAAGATAGGCTACTAAGGTTACCACCAACAACAATGATGCCTTGGGGAACAGTCGACAGTCCGATCCACACCCAAGGGCAGGGTATCTAGCCCGAAATCAACTTGAGAGGCTTTCACTCATCATTGTGGGTATACCTTCAAGTGACCCCTGTAATATGTACAATCTCTACATCGATATCAACAAAGCAAGGTGAGTAACTCTGTCAATCTCAATGCGACCTCAAGTTTGACCCTTGTGTGAGAAGAGCTTCCCAGGAAAAAATGTTGCAAATGGAATTTGACACTCCTTATCACAAGATACTATTATGTGTTTTGTGCTTTGGAGAGTGTGTCTCACTACCTATTCCAAAGCTCTAGCCTAGCTAATGTTGGTGTAAAAGAGCCCTAGAAAAAGTTACTAGTTGAATTTTAAAGTTGCACAATATTATTAAAGGTTGTTGTTAAGAAAAAATGAGACATAAATGAAACTGATGTTGTGTGAGACTTTGACCCAACAATGCATAAATAGAGATAAATGATACAATTTTTTGTTCGATGAATCTTATTTATAGGAGGGAAAGAGGAGTTTTCTGGAGCAATGTGAACCACAATGTATGATCTTCTCTGAAATGTAATATCAAACAATCATGAACAATGCAAATTCCCTATTTGCTCTCTTTCAATACTTGAATGCCCATATTTTTTGAATAAAATGTTGCTTAAAAAAAGAAAATGTCTTTAATTTTTTATTATAAACCAAGCAACATGGATGGAACTAAGAAAAGTAAGCAACCAATGAAAAAGAAATACACAACAAAAACCCAAATCGATCTTTCAATGAAGATAAAAATAACAAATTGACAAGACTAATCTCTTCAAATGCACATGGGTAACAATTTTCCAAGTAATAAGAAATTGAAAAGGACAATTAATCTCAACTTTTAATCCGATCAAAGGCTCCTGACCAAACAAGCACTCGGATTTCAGAATCAGATATTATACCCTTGTTAAGAAAAGGTCAAGAGGTAAAAATTGAGAAAAAATGATCAAGAAGAGATTTCAATTTCCGAAAACTAACCATTCATGAGATTTGAAGTCAAGAAACATTCAATCACTAGCCAGATAAGTTATTTCCAAACACACCAACCAATCCGGGCATCTGAAGACACAAAAGACTTAATCCAAAAAATTTACAAGTGAGTTCACAGTCTGACAGTGGGGTACAGTGCGAGAATTAAGGATTCTCATAGGCTAGACACAGGCATGTTGCGAGAAGTTCACACTGAACTGAACACTAGGGTGTGAACTTCAGTGATTCTCATAGGCTAGAGAAAGGTGCATTGCAAGAAGGTTTGTAATCAAGAAAATTTTGGAAAAATGACATAAATTTTGAGGGAACTTCTGGATCCAGGGAGTCTGCGAGGATCTCCTCAAGACTCAGAGATTGATTGGGAATGAAAAATGGTAGGTCAAGAGAAAATGGCCAAGTAAAAACCACTAAAATGGGATGTATCCCCAGTGGAGTTGCCAATTTTGTTATTGGATAAATCGGTAGGTGCGGACACTAACAGATCTCCCTAGATCCACCTGGATCTAGAACAAAATAGGACAGGACATGACTCTTTCCCTAAGTTATGACCATTGAATTAGCTAGTAAGGAAGAACAAGTGACATACCTTTGTATCGCTTCCTTAGGTATTTGTTGCTCCCGCTTCGCTCTGGTGCTCTCGTGAGGTCAAGACCAAGACAACACAAACCAACCAAAGTGAAGATATCAAAATGTATTCAATCGTCAACTTATGTGTATGATCAAGGAATTACACAATAAAGTAAGAACGACTTTATGGGAAAAGGACATGTCATTGTATCATATTAATGGAAAGTAAAAGATACAACCTGATCGCCTTGATGTCGCAAGCTTCCTTTCGGTGACTCTTGGTTCCAACACACACACTTTCTCTATCCTTGCATGAAGAAGATCCAATTCCTCTTGATAGACCTACTAGAGTCTCCAAGCTGGGTTCTTAACACAATTCCTTCACCAATTTTTCAATTAATCTTGCTTAACCTTTTCCATGAGAATCCTTTCAATATAT
>CBVK0100502641.1:0-10495 GCA_900067695.1 Picea abies | reverse complement strand
CTCATACTTGTGAATGAATGCTGTGTGTTATTGTTGTTCATTATGTTATCTGCTGTATGTTTATAACTCTAGATTTCACAGTAAAGACTCACTGCCACTAAGATTAATGATTCAAAGTAAAAAAAAAAATGAGAGAAATTGTTAATAATCCACACTAACTGATTCACCCCCCCCTCTCAGTTAGTTCATACCTGTAACACAAGAGTATATGCATGTTGCATTGGAGGTGCATGGAAAGCACTCTCCTTATGTGTAAGTAGAAAAGATGAGTCATCGTCAGAAAAAGTAGTGAATTTATACAACCTTGACTTGTGATCCACCTCACCAATTGCAATAATGGAATTGTCGTGCATGTCAATTACTGAAACTGAATCTGATGTAAATTCAACCTTTTTACCTTTTTGAGTGATCTGATAAACTAAGAGAAGATTCATAGAAATCTTTGGAACATGGACAACATTCTCAAAACTTCCATTGTGGAGTTCCACTCTCCCTTCTCCTGCTACTATTACTGGAGTATCATCCCCCATAAGAATAGGGGGTCTTGAGCATGGACTCAAGGAAGAGAAAAATTTCTCTTTCACTACCATATGATGTGATGCACCAGAATATATAATCCATGAATCAGATGAGGAATTAATTGCAACCAGAGCATGATGATTACCTTTCTTAGGCGCATGGTCTTCTTCCTTCTTCTTATTGGCTCATTTAGGAATGAAGTCTCCAAGGTTATTCTTCTGAAGTACCTGTGTCATACTATCGATCTTCTTTTCCATTCATGTGGATTCTTCATGATTTGGTTTATTGCAAGATGTGCACTGCTTTCCCTTCTTCTTCTTCCCTTTGGAATTTGAAGAATCTTTGGAGCATGAAGAATCATTAAAGGGTTTGGAATATCCCTCCTTCCTGTTTTGTTTGGATGACCCTTTTCCATCATGCATGGTGAGTGCATGTGCTTTGGGATCTTTCATGAGGCCCATCTATATAAGTTTTGTTTTCTCTTGTATAAGAGCCTCAATGAACTGAGCCAACGTAGGCATTTTCCAATTTGTTCAAAAAAGACATCTTCCAGAATGGAAATTGGAGACATATACAACGTATTCTGGTCCTAGCTTGGCCAAGATTGTTAGAATAAGTTGTTTCTCTTATGTAGACTTATCAATACCACATTCACCCAAGCTCAATAGCAAAGATTTAAATTTAGTAAAAAAATATTCTATATTATCAAAACGTTTAGGGTCTAAGGTATTCAACTCTACCTCAAGCATATGACCTCGCATCTCATCCTGCTTTCCAAAGAGTCCTTCCAAGGTGGTCCAGATCTTGTTTGGAGTCTTGCATGTGGCAAAATGAAACCATAGATCAGTGGAGATTAACTCAAGAAGTAGTCATGTGGCCTCATCCTTACAGTTCACCCATCTCATCTTCTCAATTGAGGTTATGTTTTGTCGCCATCGTCAACTTAAACAGTCCTTTCCTTCTGAGTTGGAATTCTGACTTGGGCTTCCAATCAAAATAATTGTATGGTGTGAGGATTACCACCAAGTTTGACTATATAAAAAATTTCCTATCCATCTCTCCCACTATTTCTAAGAACCCCTAAAAATTTACTCTCAATCTGCAAGTGAAAAATTAAGAAATCACGACAGAAAGGGCACTTTAAGTGAAAATTCGTATCAGTTTCAAGAGATGATATTCTAACTTACTTTCTGATCAAACGGTGAGGAATCTTTCCAAACGGTTGAAAACCCACTTGTAGAATGGGTTGATTTACTTCCCACATGAGTTGTTTCCTCAAAAACTTAATATTTTGGGAGCAATCGTTGTAGAAAGGTACGACCACAGATTCGTATCATTTTTAGGAGGCTATCTTGCGGCTTACTTTATGAGTAAACGGTAAGGAATCTTGCCAAACGGTTGAAAACCCACTTGACAAATGGGTCAATTTACCTCTTTCTCAATCTATTTCCTCAAAACCTTAATACTTTTGGAGAAATAAGTGCTGAATGGTACGACCACGGATTTAGCTCATCAAAACTCCGATTTTCCTTATTCTTTGGCTTGTCTGGCTTGCTCCAAGCAATGTGATTTTGATACCATGTTAGTTTTTCATGGAAACCTACACAAGAGATTTAGCTAAAACATGCACAAACAAAGCTTATCAAGAAAAGGAAGAGAGATACNTACACAATGAAGAATGGGAATCAATGTATATTATGATCTTATCAATGAGTGAGTGATCTTCACTCATATAGGCAATGACATCTTATAATTAGGAATGCATGCATAATAGTGATGGTATAACATTAGAAATTCTAAAATAGAACTAGTCAGTTAACTCCCAATGAACTAGTGTTAAAGTCTAAAATATAACTAGTTAGTTAACTCCCACTGAACTAGTGTTACTCCCACAAAACTAGTGTGCCGAAAATATAAATTTCTCCAACAAGAAGGGATATCATAATCTATCATTTCTTTGATCAGGATCTCCAAGTAAATGCAGGAGGCATATGTAATGACTGGTAGTCCAATTTTGACTACTTTGAACTGATTCAGAATCTCAAAGTCTGTAATCAGATGCTCCACTAGTGTAGCTCCTTTCATATTTTCCTCCAGGGTTTTGAATTTAGAATGATCCATCCTACACTGTGTGAGGTGAGCATTGTATTTTTCCCGATCATATAAATTTCCTTTTCCATCTCAAAATGGTGGGAAGCCTTTGATAAACAACTCTTCAAACAAATCCTTGAACTCTTGCACACTTTTCTCCCTATGTGTTGCCTTGGTTTGGACTAATTTCTACCAGTTATGTTTAGCAATAACCCTCCTGGCTCAGATAATCAATGTGGTTCTGTCTTTAACACCAATAGTATAAATTTTTGTATTAGGAATGGAGTTGAGTAGATTTATGGCATTTTGGGCCCATTCTGATGGCTTCTTTGCTAAAGTCTCATTTACAACAGTGCACTTGCTTCTCGCTGTGATGGCCATGCTGTCTTTATCATTGATGAAATTCAAATACACTCTGAATTTGGCAGCTTAAAAAACTATAGAGTCCCATATGATGTGCTTGGATCCCTGCAACAAGCCTTTGCCTCTTAATCTCATCTTCAACTTATCTATCCTTTCTTGCAAGGCTCCATTCTCCTTTTGAAATTGTGCCATTTTTTCATCCTTTGATTGCATATCTTGCTTTAATTTATCTATGCTCCCTTTTAACCCTTTGACTTCTCCTTCTTTCAGGCTAACCTGTGACATAGCCTGGAAAAGTCCTATAGTGTTTGGCCCAGCGTCTGTAGTAGGAGGTACAACTATAGCCTTGTTCAACAATTTTGTTTGTCCTTGTGATCAATTCACCTTTTCTTCTTCTATCAGTAATGCCTTAGCCTTGTAGTCCAATGCCTCTTGACGAAGTGTTTCATTTTCCTGTTCTAGAGAAACCAATTCTGTTGTTTGTGGATGCTCTCTGGCAGACATTTTCAGTTCCTTCTTCAAGCTTTGAATTGATTTGTGCTTTTCATCCAATGAGGATTTCACCCCTTAGGGACCTTCATATTCCAAGCTCTTGACCTGAGTCTACCAAGATCTTCTAGATGATTTTTCTTGCCTCAACTGCCCTTCCAATTTCATTGCATAAGATGATAGCTTTGAATTCTTCAGGCTTAAACTCAGGTAATCAAAATACAACATATCATTGGTGTTCTTATGGATTTTGAGCTTGTCTTGAGCACTGATGTTGTCATACCTTATCTTTATCTCAGATACATTATCTTCATATGCAACTGCAATGTTAAAGGTACTCTTTTCAATATCCCTTACTGTGAACAGGGAATATTTATGCTGAGAAATATTTTCCACTTCAAGGACTAAATCCCTCATCTGAATCAGAGCTAGGTTTCCCTTCTCAGCATAATGTTTTTCCAAATCTTATTTAGATTGATAAGCTACCCCATATGTCTTATCAAATATGTGTTTTTTGTTGCTAAAGGTTCTTGAGTTGCCTTCACTCTGTAGTTTTCTTTCCTTTTATACCTTTACAATGCTGGTGCCACTTTCCACCATATCTAGATTAAACTTTTCTCTGGGCTCTTCCTCCTCCAAATATACTATCCATGGAGACTATGAAATCTTCATATTTTTAGGAGCAGTCTGTTGATCGCTGGTGCCCATGGCCTTTGAACTTCTTCTCTTGCTGTAAACACTCACCTTGGGGACTTTGACTATTAGTTTTTGAGGGGCTTGTTGTGTTTGACTTTGTTGCAGGTCTGCCTCCACTTGTTGTGTTTGAGTTGGTTGCAAGATGGCTTCCATATCAACACAGACTTCTAGGTTTTCTAGATTATCAAAACCCTCAACATGTTCATGCTCATAAGGGGCCTATTTTTTCATCAATCTTCTCCTGGATATGATCTGGTGTGGATCATATATTCTTCTCTATAGCTATGCAAAACCAAACTCTTTAATATTTTCCTGAATTTGAGATAGGCATGATCTAGTTTTGACAATGAAGGGGCCAACGATAAAAGGGAATTTGAGGTTGGAGGCTTTGCACAACTTTAGGAAATGCTCTGTATCAGATATAATCCTCTGCTTGATGAATTCAAGGGAAATGACTCTAGGGGTTAGAAATATAGGCAATAGATAGGGGGATTCATGACAACCATAAACCCATATTACAATTGAGTGCATGAAAGGCACCCAATCCCCCATTCTGTTTTCTGGATTTGGCTGTAGATAGCTCCTCATGTCATCCAAAAGTCTAGGTAGGATAGTGTTGAATATCAAACTGTACACTCTAGACATAAATTTGTTGATGAAGATGAGAAATGTGATCCTTTTACATTCTATTGATATAAAGGTTTCTTTAGGAAATTCTCTCTTATTGGTTTCCAAGAAAATATTCAACAAAGAGGTGTAGTATCTGAAATTCCTTAGAGTGAAAATTCACTAGTTGTTTATGGATATTATTAGCTATGAATTGATAAAAAATGATGCGGACTGATTGACCAGACTCTGACTGAAAAAAAGGTCAACAGGAAACCCAACATGACTTCGACCACATGTTTTTCATTATCTATACCTAAAATTTGACTCAACAGGGAACAAACCCATTGGACCTCAATAACCATCATAATCACATTCATTGGCAAAGAAAGTCTCTCTGAAAGATGTTTTGGTTTGATAATTGTCTATAAAAACTGATCTTAGACCTCTGATGGACACTCTTTGTATACCCTAATTAGCTTTTCTTCATTGAAAGGTTTAGACACTACGGAGAAAAATCTGGTATAATGAGGGAATCTCGAATTGATAGACTTTCTACCCTACACGTGACCTCAGACCCTTGTTTATTTACAACAACTCTTTCTTCATGTGAATACTACTCTGTGCACCAACCTATGAATTTGGGAAAAGGAAAAGCGACTTCAAAAACATATGGGACTATGGATGCCTGGACTGCTTCAAGTAATGGTATACTCCTTCCTACATTATCAGACAGGTTGCTTCTGGAAACAAAGATGGGATAAATGGTGATTTTGGTGTAAAAGACGTTTGAATCTTGTTCAATTAGGGATTCTTCATTCACCATAGGTTCTTTCTCTATAACTGAAGTTATGATAGGATCCATGGCTGCGATGAAAAATACCTGGAAATAAGAGAAAATGGCATGCAATATCGTACTGTTGAGCTGCAGGCGAATGAGGGTGGTCATGCCAAGTTTCAAACAGTCCAATGTAGGAAAAATAATAAAATAACCAAAAAAATGCCCTTTATACCTTTTCCAAATTTTAGGGGCGTGAGGAAGTGGTTTGGGGCAACCCTCTTTTCACCCTGAAATGAACCTGGTGGCACCACGTAGCCTTGACCATAAACCACGGTTTAGATTTTGGCCTACTTTATGAAATTATCCTCTGCACAGCTTCTCCCCCTGAAATGATCCTCGATCATCGATCTAGAGAGCTCACGATCTGTGACATATGGGGTCCCATCACCTTAGCGCCCCTTCCAGACTTAGCCTCTTTGTGCTAGATTTATCCTCATCCCTAGTTTATCAAGTCTCCAAGCCAATCTAATGTCTCACTAAGTCCAGAAATCTTGATTTCACACAAAATTTTTAATGGTGATAACATGTTCTCCAACTGGGGATGCTATCCTCCCAGTGAGGTAGAAATAACGATAGACCAAGTGCCTACCCATTGGGATTTATTTCACTCATTCAACTAAGTTGAATAACATCTTATTATTAAAAACTTGAATTATACTCAACATAACTTAGGGCCTTCGCTTCGAGCTTCAATTTCTACTGATTTGATTTCAATTGCTTCAACTGAAAAAAAAAAAAGTGGTTATATACAATGAATGGAAAGGGTGAAAATTCCTTTAAGAGAGATAATGCTTTAGAAACCTTCCATTCACAGGTACCTCACCAATGAAATCTCCATTTTGTTCCTGTAGAAAATAAGCATTATTTCCTATGCCACAATTTCGAAAGGTCCTAGCCATAGGTGATCGAATTTTCCATGCCTTCCTTTGTCTTCATTCCTGGCATTCCATTTCAACACCAAATCCCCCACTTTGAAATCATCTACCTTGGTATGCTTGTCAAAATCCTTTTTGATCTTGTCTTTTTTCATTTGAGAGTTGTTGAAGGACTTCTCTCTTGTTTATTGGACATTGAATAGTTCATTTGTCCTCCTCTGAGTGGCATCTAGTTCAACATCTTTCTCCTGTAGCAATCTCATCACTGGAAATCCTTATGAAGTAGGAAAAACTGCTTATGTTCCATACACAATTTGGAAGGGTGAAGTGGATATAGACCTTTTAGTAGTGATCCTGTCAGCCCATAGTGCATGGATAAGCTTCTTATGCCAAGCCTTTTTCTTATCTTGCAACAATTTTTTGATGATTCTGGTCAAACTTTTATTGGATGACTCAGCCAACCCATTATCTTGAGGGTAATAAGTTGTGGAGTGGACAAGAGTTATATTGTAATCACTGCAAAATTTTTCCATCTTTTTGGACTTAAATGCTCCTGCATTGTCTGTAATGATTTTGATTGGACAACCAAACCTGGACAAAATATTGTTCTCCAAAAACTGAATGATAGCAATATCTATGGCTTTCCTGGTGGGAACTGCTTCAATCCACTTGGTGAAGTAATCTGTGGTTGTCAGTATCCACTTGTGCTAAGCTGAGGACTATGGATGAATTTCTCCTATGAAATCAAGGCCCCATTGTCTAAAAGGTGCTTCAACAGAGACAAGCTTCAAGGGAAAAGGCTGCAGTTTTCTCTTCCCATCTAAAATTTGGCATTCATGAGAGCTTGAAGCTTCTTTGTAAACATCAGAAAAAATGCTAGGCCAATAGAAACCTGCCCTCAATATCTTGTGCACATTATTTTTCCAATAATGGTGCCCTCCACAATCACCTTTATGACATTCTCTGATGGTTCTTTATACTTCTCCTTCCAACAAACAACTCATCAAGATTCCTCCTGGATCCTTCCAATACAAATATTGATTTAAAATACAAAACTTTGCTTCTTTTAGCTTCAAAAACCTGGCCTTGGTTTTGCTCAATTTAGGAGGAGCCTGCAAATTTCTCAACACATAAATAATCTAAGCATACCATGGGGAGTCAATGAATTTTTTGGATACCCGAGGGTTCTTTTTTTCTTCTAAATCTATTGATAAATCAACAATGAAATTAATTCCCAAGAGCTCACAATTTGTCTATTCCATCAGCTTTGCAAGTCCCTACCCCTGATCAACTTGGTAGGTTTTATCTCAAGGTCATACTCCAACAACAAAGCTATTCATTTGCCCCTTTTTCCCTCTGGATTAGGCTGAGTTAAAATGTCCTTCACATAAATGTTGGGTACATAAGAAATGGTATGAGAATGCAAGATATAAAATCTAAACTCCTTTAGGGCCTCGACCAGTGCGTATGCCTGCTTTTCCATGATATCATACTTTAATGGGGAATCCCTCAATGTCCTGCTATAGTATTCTACAGGACTCTCAAAATTATGCTCATCTTTTTGTAATAAAACACCAACAATGGTGTGCTTTGAGGCAAAAGAAAACAATATAAAGTCTTTTACAAAATTAGGATTGCCCAGCACTGGGGCTTTGGTCAATGCCACTTTAATATCTTCAAAGGATTTTCTGGCTTCATGGTCCCACTTTATCTCACTTCCTTTCTTGAGCATGTTAGTGATATGCTTTATGATTTTAGCCAGGTTAGGGATGCATCTTCTCAAAAAATTTACTTTCCCCGGGAAATATTTAACTTCTTTTTTGCTTCTGGGTGTGCCAATTTTTAGGATTCCCTCAACTCTACTGGGATCTATCTTTATCCCCTCCTTTTAAATAATGTAACCAAGCATCTTCTCCTCTTCCATGCCAAAATTATACTTTTTGGGGTTCAATGAAATGCCAAACTTCCTACATTTTTGAAAATCCCTTCTTAGATGTTTAAGATGTTCTTCATCAGAAATTGAATATACAATGATATCATCTAAGTAAATAAAAATAAATTTATCTTTCTCATCAGAAAAAGCTATATCCATATCTCTTTGGAAAGTTACCCCTACATTCATGAGCCCAAAAGGAATCTTGGCATACATGAAGGTGCCCCATGTTGTTGTAAAGGCTATTTTTTCCTGATCATCAGGATGTACCATGATTTGATTGTACCCAGAGAAACCATCCAACATTGACATTTTTTGAGAACCAACCACTTTATGTAGAATTTGATCCATCTTAGGCAGTGGGTAATTCTCCTTGAGAGATACCCTGTTCATATATATGAAGTCTACATATAATATGATCTCTCCACTCTTCTTTATGACAGGTACCATATTTTCCACCCACTTAGAAAACCTTAGAGACACTATGATCTTGGCTTCAAACAACTTCTTTATCTCCTTTTCAATCAAGGGTAACATCAAAGGATTGATTCTTCTTAATTTATGTTTGAAAGGTTTATGATCTTCTTTTATTGGAATCACATGCTGAATCACCTTGGTATCATAAACTTTTAGATATTCATAACTCCAGGCAAAATCATTAGGAAATTCTTTCATTAAATTGATATTCCTTTGCTTGATCTCTGGGCTAAGTGTATTAGAAATATTAATGATCTTGGGATCCTCCTGAGTCCCAATGTTGCAATCTTCAAAATCTCCCTTATTTGTAGTAATCTTAGGACTCCTGGCCACATCATTGTTGTCAAAGATTTTTTCTAATGGGACCAGGCCCTTGGGGATGATGTTATTTTTTAGTTGCATTATATCCTTACCAACAATTTGATTCTTGAAATAGACATCATTTGCAAACATAGCTTCATCTTCTTTTCACCACACTATTCCTCATCAATATTCAAATTTGCAAATTCACCATCCATTTTAAGGAATCTTTCTATTTGTATATCATCTTCAAAAACGTACCAGTACTTAACATTATCAGGCATTGTTGGTCTGTGCTTGACCTCAATCTCATATCCGCTGTTATCAAAAATTGGAATTTTGAAAACTGAGGCTGAAGTAGCTAGAGCATCAACAATCTCATTTTGACCCCTTGGAATCGATGAGAGAATGTATTATGAAAATTATTCAAGTAGGTCAAGCACTATATTCCTATATGCTCTTAATCTAGGGTGCTTTTTGTGATATATTCCCTTCACCTGATTTATGATCAACTCAGAATCTCCATGAACAACTATCCTCTTAGCACCAATTTTTTTCAAAGCCTTCAATCCCAATACTAATGCCTCATATTCAGCCATATTATTTTTCCATTCAAAAGAAAGCTTATAAGAACAAATTTATGTGTCCCAATACTAATGCCTCATATTCAGCCATATTATTTTTCCATTCAAAAGAAAGCTTATAAGAACAAATTTATGTGGCTAGACTAGGGGGGGGGGGGGGTTAATCAACACACCAACTACTATCATGTTCCACATCTCATTCTTTGCACTGTCTTGCTGTTCTGAAATTTTCTTAGTTTGTTGATCAAATTTGTTTTTGGTAGTCATATCAGTGTCTGGCAACTTCTCTTCGAAAATCAAATCATTAAAGAAAATGGAGGAACCAATCTTAGTTTCCACAGAAAAATGGGATGGTTCCTTGGCTGGGTTTTGTTACTGACCATGTATTTGAGCAATACTTCCTTGTACAACCTCTTGTATTAACCAAAAACATGGATGGTGGCATATGGCATATCCATTTGCAGAGTCCCTTTCACCTTTTCAACCCATGACCTAGATAACAACATGAAAAATTTAGGAGGGATATCAACAACCACTACATCCATGACCATATTTTTTGTTGGAATTTGAGACAAAGATACCACCAAATATTTGATTAGGCCCAATCACTTCACCTTCCTTGAATCAAAGGAGAAAAGATCTTTTTAAGGCCTTGTACTATCCAGGACCAATTGGTCCATGACCACCTTGGGCATCATATTATGGGTGAGATCGGAAGAGC
>CBVK0100502640.1:0-10014 GCA_900067695.1 Picea abies | reverse complement strand
AAACGGTTAAAGGAGATTTATTTTAAAAGAGCAGTGACAAAGCCACTGGGACTGTTACATATGAATCATTACAAAGTCAACTGAACCGTGACAAGGTCAGGAGGCTCTACCTGCCTTCCTAATTACAGTTCCTTAGATATTGTAAAACTACTAAAGATTTAAGCTCGCTATATGTTGAGGCTTCTATTCAAAATGCCTAATTCACAGAGTTTTTTGATGAGATCTTGCTTGGTCGCATCTTTACTGACTGAATTTCCTTGGAGCCTCCTTCTTGGGCAAACCATGCTCAAGCTGTCAGTCTAGGTTCAACTTTTCCATTTGGGTCTCTAGCTTGAGGACTCATGTTTCGAAGTCCTTCTTTGGGTATTTGTGCTCATGTCGAATATGGTCCATTGCCTCTATAAAAATGTTTTTGGTCTTCGTGATATCTGCATCTAGAATTTTGAGTCTTCGCCCTACCTCAACATCAAGATTATGAAGGAATTCGTCTTGATTTTGCACAATGTTTTTAATCCTCTTTAGTTCCTCCTCCATAGCCTTGATTATTTCCTCCATCGTCGAATTTTACCCTAATCTTGACTCCATTTCTACTTCTTCTTTGCTTGCCTTCCTTCCTCTGCATGGGAGTTTTCCCTTTACTGTTGTTGCTTTGGCTCTACGTGAGAGATTTTCCTTTACCAAGATGTAAAGGGGTTGGAGTGGCTCCTTCAGGCCTTTGCTTTTATCCACGGATTCTACCATTTTTGGGCTCATTTTCTCTTGAGCGATACGGTGTATCCAACTGATTAGATCGGTCTTGCACAAGGCATGGGGCTCGTGAGGGGTCTTTGTCCTTCTCTGAGATTTCAACACCCGATTGGGTGCCTCTTCCCTTGTTCCTGGTGCCTCTTCCCTTGTTAATGGTGTTGGTCTTGTCTATGAGCTTTCCTTTCCCTTGTAGTATCCCCTGCTTATTATCTTTTCCAACACGTGTTCTTGTGTACTCATTATCCATTCTGACCAACAGTAACCCCCTCTTGCCTACCCGAGCCTTACGTGATTTCCACAAATAAGTTGATTCCATTGACTTGGAGGTTTCTTATACTTGATATGGCGCCTCTGTTGGCTTTTGCGTCTGCTGGTGCATTCAGATTTTGGAGAACATGGAACAGTTGATAGGTTCTCAGCCTTTCCAATAGTAGTTGGAATTTCTCCAGGATGTGTTAGAGTTTTTCTTGCTTGACCATGTTACGGAGAATCAAAGCTTGGATTATTATTTTGAATTCCCCTAGAATCAGTAAATATTTGATTTTTTTACTGATAGCTTGGTTCAACCCTTGCCAAAGCGCTAGAGCTTCTGCTTTGTTGTTTGTATCTGCTCCTAATCCTCAGGCGTAGGATAGTTCTAACTATCCATTTGGGTTCATAAGGACCCCTCCTCTGCTTGTCGCCCTGGGGTTTCCTTTGGAGGCCCTGTCGAAGAACAATATATGCGTGCTTCTTTGTCTTTTCCATTCCTCAAATTCCTCCTCTTTCATCCAAATTTCCCAATTTTCCTGTCTTGATTCGCTACCTATTTGTTGTGGTCGATCCTTGATATTGAGGCTTTTAATCCAATGCTCCTCTTTCGGTTCTAGGCCTCTCGAGTTATTTACTTTGTAGAAGTAAGGGGAACTTTCACCAAATAGGGCCTTTATCTTAGTTGTGACTTGTGCAGGGTTACCCGTTGTCTTCCTAAATAGTCTGTTGTTTCGCTCAAGCCAAATATTCCATAGGATGAATTTTGAAAGCGTTCTCCAGATGGTGGATAGTTGGGATTTTTTCGTGACCTGGAAAGGACATAGGGATCTCTAGTTTCGGAGCAAAGTGTTGGTCTCTTGGGGTAGATCGATTTTTCCTGGCTTCAGTCCAAGGGCCAATTTCCAGATCTCTTTAGCATATGGGCATTGCAAGAGCAAGTGGTTTGATGTTTCCCCTTCTTGTGTGTAGAGTGGACATCTGGATGGACCTTCCCACGCTCTCCTTCGCAGATTTTTTCCAATTAGAATGCTTCTGTGGGCCAGGGTCCATACAAACATATCAATCTTTGGAATGGACTTGGAAGTCCAGATGTCTTTTCATATTGTAGGGTATGGTGGGACATGAGGAACAACTATAAGGCTTTTATACCCTGTTGTTGTTGTGTAGGATCTAGAGAGTGATCCCTAGCCCCTCTTATTTTTTTTCCTTTCTTTTATAAGGGATTTCCCTTGTAAATATCCCATCAAAGCATTCCATTCCCATTTGAGCTCTTGAGGCATGTTGTTGGCTTCCCACCTGAGCCAAGTTTTGTTCACGCCTTCACTCCAGACAAAGAATTCCCAAAGAGTGGTTAAATCCTGGGCTCGCATCCAGGCTTTTAGCTGATCTAATCCTTCCATCGAAATTAAAGGTGGGTTGCCCAGTACTGAGTCTTCCCAAACATTAATTTTCTTTCCGTTCCCTGGTATCCAGGTGAGGTTAGGCTTGAAGAGCCTCAATGATTTTAGACACATGTTGAAAAGAGGTGATCCTTTTTCCATGATTGTGGGTCGATCCAGGCATTTTATTCTCGGGCCTCAGAAGTACTTCTTCCAAATCACTTTTTTTCTCCAAGTGGGTTTCCTCGAAGCGAGGTTCCATAGCAGCTTGGCTCCTAGTGCAAGGTTTTGGGAGTTGATGTCTTTGAATTGGAGGTTGCCTTCTGATTTTGGCTTGGTTACCTTCACCTAGCTTATTCCCATTTTTCTTTCCTCCTTCCCACAGGAAACGTCTAAATAGTGCATCAATTTTATGAATCATGGTGGCTAGGGATAGCAACAGTGAGCTTTGATAGATCATGATGCTTTCTAATACCACTTTTGTGAGAACAAATTTACCAGCAAGGTTTAACCAATTTTCTCCCCAAGAGTTAATTCTTTCTTTTAATTTGTCTATAAGAGGGAGCCATTGAGAAGCCTTTGGTTTGGTCCTAAATATTGGTACTCCCAGGTATTTAAATGAGTCCCATTTGGTGAAGCTTTCCATTCCTAGGACTCTTGATATCTCCAACATTACCCTTGGAGAGGTATTCCATCCGCAGATCTTAATTTTGGGTAGGCTTATTTCGCTTCATGAGATCTCATTGTAAGTGTCTAGCTCAACTTTAAACTTCCTTTCTATCTGCACACTTGCTCCTCCCAGCAGTAAGGTAACATCTGTGAATTGGGCGTGGTTGATGTCTTTTACCCCTGAGGCTATTCTCAGGCACACTAGATTGTTATGAATCTGGCAGTGATCGAGTTGGAAGTTGAGCATGGAGGCTTGAACAACGTAGAGAAGCGGGGAGAGGGAGCAGCCTTGCTAGAGGCCCCTAGAAGCTTGAAAGAACTTGGTTGCTCGACCATTTATGAGAGGGGCGATCCAGGGGGATCCAATGAAATCCTTTATCCAATTTATAAAGGATGGATCAAAACCAAAGTTTTCCATGACTTTAAACAAGAAGTTATGCCTGATTCTATCAAACATGTTTGCGAGATCAAGCTTTATAATCATACCTTTGTCTTTTCTTTGAATGCTTGAGTGTAGCACTTCCTGAACCAGAATGATAGTATCCACTATATGTCTTCCTTTGATGAACCTACCTTGGTTTTCTACGATGATAGCAAGGAGAATTTTTTTTTAGTTTGTTGGCTATAATTTTTGTGATTAACTTGTAACCCATGTTGCATAGAGAGATTGGCCAGAATATTCCAAAACTTATTGCTCCCTTTTCTTTTGGAATGAGAGCTAGGAAGGATGAATTTGTTCCCCCTCCTATCTTGCTACATTTCTAAGATTTCTGAACCATTTTTATTAGATATTTTTTTATTATATCCCAACAGTTTTAATAGAATCTGGCTGTGTAGCCATCTGGGCTCGATGCCTTATCTAGATTCATCTGGTCAAGGACCTATTTTATTTCTTGTAGGTTTACTTGCGCTAGTATCTTGTTATTTGTGTCCTCTTGGATAGTGGTCGACACTAGGGAGAGCGGATAGGCGTTTGAGACTATTAGGGTCATTTGAGTCTCCGTGTAAAGACCTTCAAAGGCTTCTACCGAAACATTTTTTATGCCTTCAAAATCTGTTATAACCTAGTCCTGAACATGAATTTCATTGACTTTCTTGAATTGTTTTCTTGCTTCAGCTTTCTTGTGGAAGTAGCTGGTATTTTTGTCTCCAACTTCTAGCCAGTGGTTTCTTGATTTTTGTTGCCAATACCTTTCCTCCTCTCTACAAGCTTGGTGCCATGTCCTTTGGAGCTGGTCCTCTTGGTCTAGAATTTCTCGAGTTGTCTCTTGTCCTTCCATTTCCAACTGGTGGTATTCTAGATGTTTTTGTGCTTCCTTCCATTTAAGAATTGGATTCTTTTGGGTTTTATCCCAGCCTTTTAGCACTTTCTTGAGCTTTCTATGCTTTTCTTCCCAAACATAAAATGGGGATCCATTGACCTTCTCGTTCCAAATTTTGGCAACCAGGTCTTGTAATCCCTCATATTGAAGCCAGGCAGGGCTAAATCTGAATGGGATAGGCCCTAGATTTTTGTCCTGCGATATCTCTAACATGATTGGCTTATGATCTGACACACTGTGTGACCAGATTTTAGTTGAGAGAGATAGGCCCAAGAGCATGAAGGAGCTTTCAACTAAGAACTTGTCTAGTCTGGCAGCAATATGCCCTGGTCCCACTCTCTTGTTTTTCCACGTAAATTTTCGCCTGGTGGGTTTGGTATCCTCCAGATCCCAATCTAACATAATGTCCTCTACCCATTCCCTAGCGGGGTCTCTCACAATGGACCCACCTTTTTTCTCATCTGTGGAAAGGGTTACATTGAGATCCCCCCCAATAATGATACTTTCTAGGTCATTTGAGATTAGAAATTCTTTAATCAAGTCCCAACAGTTTCTTTTTTTTGAAAATAAGACTGGGACATAGAGGTTGAAAAGACTTACCAGTTAACCCATCTCTTTATGTAAAAGACTGGTGAAAATCCAATGCATGCATGCATGCTTCGGATGAGATTAGATCATACTTTGCGGTGTCCTAGAGGGTTCCAAGACCTCCTGATGTGCCTCTTGCACTTATTTCTATTCCTTGGCCTTTTTTCCAAAAGTCTTTACTTGCTTAGAGGAAGTCTTGTTCCTCCATCTTTGTCTCCTGGATTAGAAGGATCTTGGGATTTGACATTCTGATTATGTCTTTAAGGGATTCTTCCTTTATTCTGCTACCTAAACCCCTACAATTCTAGGAGGTTGGTTTCATGATTTACCTGCAAGGGGGGTATTGGCTCCTTTATGAACCTTAGCCTACTTTCTTGTCATTCTTACATTGATCAGTTGCTTGATTGTTGGTTACGAGCCACTGAGAACATATTTGTAGGTTTCATTTTCCCTTTCTTATTTTTTGGATTTCCTTCCTCTGCCTACTTTTTTAGGTGTGACAATGGAGCCAATAGTGTTTGTAGAGTCACTATCGGTAGAAACCTCTCCTGATTCTGTGTCTGGATTTCCTTCTCTCTCTGCGACGGCCTTTCCCTGCCCTTCTTTCCGTTCTAGCACTGGTTGATCCAATTGGTACTCTTGTGCTCCAGGAGGGGTCTTTTCTTGCGTTTCTAATTCATTGGGAGGGGACTCCTTTGGTTCCTTGCCTATATCTTTCTCTGATTGTTCTTTCTCTCTCAACATGCTAAAATTGTTTCCTAACATGGGGGGCCCTGTCCTAACTTCCTGCTCTTTGGGAGGGGTTGCGGTTGTCTTTGCATTTCATTTTTATTTAGGGTTGGTTGTTGTTTTCCCCTTTCTGGGTTGTTTCCATCCTTCTCCTTCTTCTTTCTCTTGGTTAGGGTTTTTTGGACAGTTTCTCTAAAAGTGGTTGTATTCATGGCATCCCCTGCACTTGAAAGGTAATTGTTCGTAGTCCAGTTTCTGGTAGTGCTGCCAATCTCTAACCTTTAGCTTGACTTCCTCTGGAAGGCCAACCTCTAGATCCACTTCCACATAGATGCGTGTGCATGAGTATTGATCTTTGGAGTCGGCTCTTTCAATATACTGCCCGAGCCCATTTCCAATTATTTGGAGTGAGATAAGGTTCCAACAATGGATCGGGAAATTGGGTAGTCGTACCCAGACTAGGACTTCCTTGGGCACTTCCAATGCAGGGTAAAAGTTTGGCATCTATCTGTTCAGGTACAACCCTTGTGTTCCCATAAAATATAGGTTGTTCCTGAAGATTAGATCTTTGTCATACTTTGAGATGAATTTGAAAATGTAGAATCCTCTTCCCACCACATAACAAGTGGTTTTGTTCTGGATCAATGGACACCAGTTCCTTTGGATCCAATTATTAGTAGATCTAGTTGACGGCCATAAGCCCATGAATTGACCCACCAATCCACAATCGGACAGAGAGACAACTACACGCATAGGTTGTTCTGGAGGCAGTTCAATCTCTAGGATCGAATCGAGCTTCTTAACGAAGCTAGGAGGAGCTGATGGGGAAAGTTTCTTACCTTGGCCGACAAGGAGCCTGCGGAAGGAGGATTCAGTTGAGGGAGGAGGTAGGGGAGGAATCTCCCCTCCTCCCGAGACTTCCATCGCAGATGTTGGAGAGCATCAAAGTAGGAACCCTGGGGAGGTCATCAGAGCAACATGGTTTTTTTTAATCTATTCTTGAGAAATTTTGTTATGAAAAGATTACCTCTTAGAAAAGGAATTTTACTCTTATACAAATATCACTTTTTTGTCTAGGTTTCTATGCATACATCTAACAAAAGTACATACCAATGACACCCACCAAACATCATAGAAAACATCCCTATTATCTATTATAATGGGCACTATCATCACAAAACAAGAGCAAGGTAAGCAAGGACTCTACTTCCATAAGACTTACATAGGATGTTTACAAGTAGTTCTTGCACTTTTGTCCTTGCCAATAATGGGCAAAGATTTCCTTTCCTACAACACAAAATAAATACAATATTAAACAATTGATATATCACTAGTTAGTTTTATGTGCTCAACAGAGAAATTTTTCTTTTATTAGACAAACGCCAAAAAAACAAATGCCAATTCTCTTATTAGAAACACAATTTTTCAAATGTTGTTCTTAGTGTTGTGCTTGTTCATCCACTTGAGTGAGAAAAAAAAATGCACTTAGTTTCCTTGTTAGGAAAGAAAAACAATACAATAAAGAGTTAGTTGATTAGTGGATAAACCAAAGTGAAAATAGAAAAATAGATGACAAGAAATTAAAACTAAACTAAACATGCATATAACTCAAATAGAAGAATGAAAGTGACACAAGAATTAACTACCAATAGGATTGATCTTCGAATTGATAACACCTAGGAGAAGTATGAGAACTTATGAGTCCCCTCTTCCTCCTTGGGAGGGCTCTGCAGTCCCCCAAATAGAAATATCTCATCTTCTAACAATGGAATTACAATGGTGAATACTTGATGGTTAAACTTCTCAACAGGCGAGAAGAGTAACACTAGTTATGAATGCTCAAATAGTTCTAAGAGAAAGATGGCTTCCCTAAAACCAAATGAACAACATAAAAATATTCAAAATTCTTCTCTTTGTTTTCATATCTTAGGCATGTATTTATAGGACCAATATAATTGTTTTGATAACTTTCTCATAGTGTGAATGGGGGTCCTTTAAAGGTACCACCCATCCCTTCAATAACCCCAAAGCTAGATTTTTGGTTGATTTTGGAGTCTTGTCATGGTACACTTCGACCTGGAAGTGGTTGAGGCTCGACCAACTAAATTAATGCACCATGTCTTCATCAACACGAGTTCTTGTGGAGACAACCATGTAGACCACAAAATTTGTGCATCCCGATCTATGTTGGGCCACACAGATGTGCACAAGTAGGCTTTGAGGAAATTGCGTTGAAATTCAAGGACTATTTGTATAGTTTTGGTGGCTTCCTGGATAGGTTATGTAAATGTTGGAGGTATGTTGATTGATATGTTGGGTTGGTAGTTTATTCAACCATTGTCAGTATTGTTGTGAGAAATTTTTTAGTAATAACATATGCCCCCTCATGTGTGAGGTTAGGAACATACATATAACCTAAATACATCATTGTTTCTTTTGGTTGTGATTCCATTGTGTAGAAGAGTTGGAGACTTTGTATTGAGAAATTATTAGAGTGATCCATTGGGGGCAGAGGGGAATAATTTTTGGACCAAGTGTTATCGAAAAATATAAAAATTGTACAAACAAGGTGGGCATGCCCCATGCTCATTTCATGAAACCATAATAGTATAATTGTAATTGAAAGATGGTGATGAAGTGAATATCACAGTGCCCTTGGGGGAATCAATAACGACAAATAAATGTTCTGGCTATGAATAAAGGAATGGAAAATAATGTAATGTTTCAATAACTTGGAGTCATTGATGTCCGATCAAATTCATAGGTCTTTGGCTACTATGAAACACTGCAATGGTCGCATAGTAAGACCCACCTTAACAAGAAACTATGTTGAGATCGAAAGTTATGGGGGTTAATGAAATCAGAAAGAAATGAGAAATATTTATCTTTCATCTGAGACTCGACATTGATGAGGTAATGAGAGTCAAGATACTGCCACCTTCCTAGAAACTTGTGTTGATGTCGACATGTAGGGAGGCGCAACTGCAAGAAGCAAACGGATTCTTGACATCGACTTAGTATTCATGGGTTAATATATTATAAATAATCTTAATGAGGCCATTTTAGTTTTCATGGGTTAACATATTATAAATATACTAGTATTATAAATGTTTTAAAAATGAGATGTAATTTTAGTGGTTGTGCACTTTAAGAGAAAATTATTTTAATATTTTACTTTGTTGAAATTTCAATCTTTCAAATTCTTTTTTCTTATGGTGTTTTAGGTCTTTGTCCATTTTTAAGATGAAGTTAATGGGAGATTATTCTTACTTTTGCAATATATATTTTCAACTTGATGCTAGTGATAGAAAATAAATAATTTTAATATTTAACTTAAGATTAATGACTTGTTTCTTGTAAACCATTTTTTTTCTTATTCTCAGTTTCCTTGTGACATCATAGTTTTTATTTAAAATTGGTTATTATAATATTATTGATAATGTTGATAGTTTAAAAGGAATCTTCTTTTACCATCCACCAAAGTAACATTTCTAGTATATCATCTCAGTGACTTTTATTACTATTTAAAATTGTGATAAAAAGTCTTTATTTCTTCAAATTACTCAACTTATAATTGTACACCAAATATCTCATCATAAATTTACATTAGTAGAAGACTAACCTTTATATATATGTGTGTGTGTTGAAAGATTGGTTGTCATTGATATCAACCCTTGAAGAAGTCCGGTATCCCCATAGGCATGTTCATTGGACTTGTAGTTGGTTAAGGAATATGGTCACAAAGGATGGTATAAATACAAGAAACTCACTCATTAATGGATAATCCTCATCCTGTCATTTCCTGTGATAGGTGGTATGCCACGTAGTTCCTCACAGTTGAGGAGTTATGGCCTTGTGAAGTTAGAATCCCCGAAGAATGATCAAGAATCCCCTAGTTGGTTACAAGTCTTTAATGAAAGGGTAAAATGGTTGTAACAAGAAAGTATAGAAGCCCCTAAGTTTAAGGAGAGAGGTTACTTAGAAAAAGTATAAATACACCTTGAGGAGTCATTCACAAGCACATTCACTCACTCATTATATTGAACATATTCTAGTGAACTAGTGATCTATTTTTCAAGTTAGCGATGGAGAAATTTGAGGTAGAAACAAGAAAGGAGTGCGAGAGTTTCGAGCTTGCAGAGGAGAGAAATGTTTATTGAGGAAAACCTAGTTTGGTAGGCCCCTGAGGGTCATACGACTAGTGTTCCACGAGGTGCCCCCCTGGGTTGCTTAGGGATCGTCACGCGAGGCCCTGTGTAACATGATGTCTTAGTCCCGCTGTTAGGACCACATATTGTACCTTTTTGCCCATACTTTTTGCCATTATT
>CBVK0100502639.1:0-10496 GCA_900067695.1 Picea abies | reverse complement strand
CATGGTTTTCCCTCTTTCCTCATTTTTATTTAGTGTTAATTAGTTGCATTATACATGAGTACCTAATATGGCCTAGTAGCCGGGAGTCATTTTTTACTCCATAGTGATGTTTAGGGGGGGGATGTTGGAGAAATTTCTATTTTTGGAACACTAGTTCAATGGGAGTTAACTGACTAGTTCTATTTTAGATCATCACTATTATGCTATTATGCATGCATGCATTCTTCTATTATGGAATGTTATGTCCTATATATTAGTGTATTCCACTCATTCATTGTATCATATTGATCATATTGATCACCATCTATGTATCAATCATCAACTCATTGAAGTAGTGTGAATATATTTCCTCATTCTTCCATATTGAATCTCTCTTCCTTTCTTGATAATCTTTGTTTGTNNNTCATTCTTCCATATTGAATCTCTCTTCCTTTCTTGATAATCTTTGTTTGTACTTTCTTTAGCTAGATCTCATGCACAGGTTTCAATGAAACATTGACAGATCTTGTGTCGATAGCTAGTTGTTCTTGTCAGATCCGATTAAGATCACACCTCTCCATTGGGAGGATTTTGGTCCCCCAAATTTTCCAAGGATAGATGAGGGAACTTGCTTGCAATATAGTTCCTCTCATACCACTTATGTTTCCTCGCAGTTTGTCCCTTGAGACCATTCTGCCACATTTTTTTTTGTCCTCAGTGAGTTGTCCACTCCTTGTGTTGTAGAACTGTTTCTTCCTTCAACTCCTCAAGTCCATGAGGTGCAAGGTATTCATCCAGCATGGAGGATTCAAACAACTTCAAATATTCCACATTCACCACCAAATTGATCTGCATATAAGGTGGAAGTTTCAGTGTGAAGGAATTCTCATTCACTTGTTAAATGATCTCAAATGATCCATATCTAAGGGGCTTGAGTTTATTTGATTCTCCTTGTAGTCGTTCCTTACATAGATAGAGCCACACCTTGTCTCGAACATGAAATTTATGACCCTCCCTGTGTTGATCATGTTGGTCTTTGTATAACTGTTGGCTCTTCTTGAACTTCTCCTAAACCCTTAGATGTATATCCCTGATTTTGTCCACAAATTTTCTTTCCTTATGTTCTTCTCCTTGTAGTCCCACTTCTTCCTTCTATTTTCCATAAACAATATCAAATGGTGAAGGAGTTAAATAACTAAAACAAGTCTCGAAAGGAAATTTAATGGTGGAAGAATGGAGTGCTTTGTTGTAAGGGTGTTGAATGTAGACTAGTTGCTCATCCCAAGTCTTTGGATGTCTGTTGTTGTAACCTATAACAATTGCACCAATGTCCTATTTACTAACTTAGTTTATCCATCAATCTGAGGATGGAAGGAATTGGAGTACTTCAACTTGGTATCCATTCTCTCCCAAAGTGTTTTCTAAAATATCCCAAGATCCCGTTGTCCCGATCAGGATGATGGAGGTTGGAAATCCAAAGTGTACCTAGACATGGCTAAAGAATAGTTTAGTTGCTTCTTGTCCAAATATTTTCTTCCTACAGGGAGTAAGCACACACATTTTGCTGAAGCGGTCCACCATGATGAATAAGTAGTCATGGCCTCCAAGAGTCATAGGTAAACCTCCAACAAAATCCATGGAGATGCTTTTCCAAGGTCTGCTTCGTATTGACAATGGCATGTGCAGACCAAGTTTTTGGTTCCTTGGTTTTCTAATGATGCAAAGAATGCAACCTCTAACAAACGTTTCCACCCGCTCTTGCATCTTCGACCAATACACATTCTCCTGTAGATTTTCCACTGTCTTTGTCATGCCAAAATTCCCAACAACCCTAGAAGTGTGTGCTTCTCTCATCAACGAAACTCTTCTATCACGGGGTATGCATAGTTTTTCTAGTTTGTACAACAAACCATCCTCGAGGTGGTATTCATTTCCTTCCATGACAACGAACAACCTATTCTTTAGATACTTGTAGACTCCTCTAAAATATTCATCTCCCTCATAATCTTCACTCAGAAGTTCATGAGTGAAAGGCTCAAGCTACATTATCATTCCAATTGCTGAAATCTTCTTCAGTGGTGGTCAAGGGAGCATGTCTGCTAGTCTATTGATGACTCCTTTCTTGCACTTAATCAATAAATGAAAATGTTGCAAGAAACCTAGCCACTTCTAATACCTCACTTGCTGCATATTTCTGTAACTCTGCAGATACCAAAGGGGCTGACGATTTGTGTGTATGATAGTCTCTTTTCCCAAGAGGCAGTGCTTCCACTTCTTCACTACTTCTACAATCGTGGAGAGATCCTTATCATACGTGGGATAGTCAAGCATTGATCCATGCAAGAACTCTAAATGGTAGCGCACAAGCCTTCCTCCTTGCATGAGTATTGCTCCTAATGCATATCCACTAGCATCGGTCTCTAGCTCAAAAATTTGCTACAAATTTTCCATGGATAACACTGGAGCATTCCTGATTTACTTCTTCAAGTCTTCAAATTCTCTTTGTTGTGTCTTACCCTAATGAAATATCTTTCCTTTGGAGGTCACGACGTGCAATGGCACCGCCATTGTGGAGAAGTTTACAATGAATATCCTCAAATATTGATCTACTCCCATGAAACTCTTGACTGATGTCACATTGTTGGGAATAGGCCATTGGGTGATGGATGCAATATTCTTTAGATCTATCCTCAAATATCCTCCTCCAATCATGTGCCCAAGATATATCAAGGAGGTCTTTCCAAACTCACATTTCTGCAATTTGGAAATCAAATGAGTCTTCTTTAAGGTCTCTAGTACCTATGTCACATGTGAGATGTGTTGTTTCCAAGTATTGCTAAATATTAGTATGTCATCCAGATATACTATTACAAAAGAGTCAATGAAGGGGTGTAGCACATCATTCATGACTCTCATAAATGTTGCTACCTATGTCATATGTGAGAGGTGTTCTTTCCAAGTATTGCTAAATATTAGTATGTCATCTAGATATACTATTACAAAAGAGTTAATTAAGGGGAATAACACATCATTCATGAGTCTCATAAATATTCCAGGTACATTACATAATCCATAATGCATTACTAACCATTCGTACAAACCTTGTCTTGTTTTGAACATTGTCTTCCAGACGTCTTCCACCTTGATTCTCACTTGGTGGTAACCTGATTTGAGGTCCAACTTAGTGAAGAATTTGGATTGTTACAATTGATACAACAAGACATCAATCCTTGGCAAAAGGATATCTATTCTTGATGGTGATATTATTCATGGCATGGTAGTCAATGCACATTCTCCAACTTCTATATTTCTTTAGCACCATGATGATGGGTGAACCACATGGTGATGTAATGGTTTTGATGATTCATTGCTCCAACAACTGCTGCAACTACTTATTTACTTCATCTGCTTCGATGACGAACTGTATATACAACCCAATGTTAGGAAGTGGTGACTCTAGCAACAATTGAATCTCCTGTTCAAACTCTTTCTTGGGTGGTAGTCCCTTAGGATCTTAAAAAAATTCCCTATAGGCTTCAATCAATTGTTTTATTTGTTGACGCTGCTTTCCACTACATCCTTCCAAGGATTCCTTCATCTCCAACTCGTTGCCTTCTCCTTGTTTCTTTCCTTCTCTTAGGAAAAGAAAGAAAACTTTGTACTGCCCATGATTCTTTTGGCCTAATGAGTGTTGATCAAAGAGAGCTTAGCTTTGTCCTTGTGTGCATTTATGGAATAATTTTTCCATCCTTGACTATCCTATACTGGTTCGATCTCCTTCTAAAAATGACATCCCTCACGTACAAATATGGACTTCCCAAGATGACTCCACATATTTCTAGAGGAACTACATCTGCAACTACTTCATTAACAAAGTTTTGATTGATGGAAAACTTAAATTTGCATTGCTTGTTCACTTTTAATTCCACAACTTTCCTTACCTAGCCAAGGGGGTATGGATGTGGATGATCTTGAGTCTCCAACCCAATCTTCTTAACCAAGCACGCATAGATCAAATTGGATTGTGAACCATGATCAAACAAACAATCCACCTTGTTCTGCTTCATGTGGATTTTAATGCAGGAAAGTTCAATCATCACCTTCTCCTCCTTGTAACTGCAACCAACTAATGCCACCTCTTTCTTAAAATTAGTGAAGTTAATATTCCATTCTGGGTTTGAGGTGTTATCCACTCATTCCTCAACATCCATTGATATCAATGCTTTCTTTTTCCTTTTCTGAAAATATTTGGGGTACTTCTCAGGGTACAATTTCCAACAGTTCTCCTCAGTGTGTCCCTTTCTATCACAACCTTTACATTGTTGTATGGGAGGTGTTTCTTCTTGTGGTGCTTCCATGATCGTTTTCTCATTCCACTTCTTCTTGTTTTTATTGTTTCTCTATTTCTCTTGTGGTTCTACTTTATTGAGAGGACTTGTTTTTTGTTGATGCTTGTCTCCCTCAAGGTATCGTGCTTGAATATTGGCCTCATCAATTGTATTTGGTCTAAATAACATCATTTGTCTATGAATATGAGGTAAAAATTCCCCCAGTTACTTGACTAACATGTTTGGTATTTTGAGAGAGACTCCCATCTTAATTTCTCTCTTCCTGAAATCTGTCATGAACTCCTGCACCGATTGTCCTTGTCTCTTCATGAAGTAATGCCATACTATTTGTTGGTGTTCCTCATATCTTATTGGGTAAAACTGATATTTGATAATGTCCTTGAGAACCTACCAATCATTCATTGGTGGCTCATTTTCTAGTGCTTTGCTTACCACATCACTCTTCCACCATATCAAAGCATGGCCTTCAAGCTTCAACCGAGAAAAAACAATGTTTTATTTTCAATTTACCTCATGAACACTGAAGTATACTTCAATCTACTGTAGCCATTGGTTCAAATTGATAGCATACACTTCACTAGTATATGGCTTGATTTCCACCTTAGCCTCTACAAGAAAAGGCACATGTGTCTTGATATAACTACACTCTCCCATATCTAGCTCAGTATTATGCCATGTCTCTAACGTATTGTCTTCCTTTTTAGGGCCTTCATAACAAGCATCTATTGATGGTGTCTCCTTTCTCTTCACTGCCAATAGTTGTGATACCATGGATGTCAATGTGGCCAAATTCTACTCAAATCGATCCAACCTGACCTTGATATCTTCTTTCTCTTCTCCTTCATAATATTCACCTAACATTCTTGATGCTCTACTTCTCTCTATCCCTAGTAACAACTCTCATCCCTTTCTTTTTTAATCATTGTAGGTACTTACCATATAGGTCTCACTAAATACATTCGAACTTCTTCTCTGATACCATTTGATTTGTAAATGAGAGGCTTATAGTCTCACCATTTAACCAACACTAAAATATATGTAAAAAAAATGTAACCTTAGCTCTTTTGATGATGTAAAATACTCAACCAGCCAAGCCACAAGTCGATTCGGCCCAAATAAAAATGAATTTGATTACCTGGAAGTAGAGACGAGAAACAAGTAAGAATAAATACAATTCGAGTTGAAGGTTGGGTCAAAAGGAAGGGAAATTTATTCAGAGGCAAGGAAAGTCGACCAAAGTCGGGTCGACCAAGGGAGAAAAACTGACCAAAAGAAAACCTGGTCGAAATGTGGGTGGATTTTTGTTGACCATAAGTGATTTTTGGCCGAATGAGAAGAGGGAGTCGACCAAAGAGAAAACCCAATCATAATGGGTCGACTCATGATTAAAATGATTAATTAAAGGGCGGATTCGGTGACCAAATGTGATGGGAAACCACCTACAAGTCATATTTGGTGACCACCAACTGAAGAGAAAGTATGTAGGGAGAATTTGATAACCATTAGCATGTAAAAATGTTTAGAGGATGAGTTCAGTGACCCATGGTATACAAAAAACACTCAGGGTCGATTTTTGAAACCCACGACACATCAAAAACGTTTTGAAGTCGATTCAAGCATTCAACAACAAAGAAAAATGCATGGGGTGAAATTGATAGGAGACGAATGGGAAAAACAATGTATATGGTCCGTGGGTAGCTAATAAACACCCAAACACCATGAGATTTTGAAATATAATCTATCTAATATTTATGGGCAATGGAAAATGCCCAAAAAAGTCGAGAATATGCCCAACGAATCTTAAAACAAAATTAGAAACCCCCAAGTAAATAACAATGGCTCTAGAAGGATGACCATCAATTTCCAATTTCTGAATTAATGTATGGGTAAGATTAAAGAGTTGTTATTCTATCTTACAGACCCATAGAGACTGTATTAATATAAGACAATCTCAAACAATAACTGGCATGAAATTATCTTTGCTAAGTTGTATACATGAAACCATTACATTACAATTCACTCCATTAACCATACATTAAATTAGAGTGCACACAATTTTCCATTCATAGACAATGCATCCAAAAACAATCATCACACATAAACTCAGAATTTACACTGGAAACCCAAATAGGAAAACCAACATTCTTTTGGCTTCGACCAAGCTCTTTATTATTCAACAATGGGAAAGTTACATGCTCTCTCGTTCATCTCTATGCTCCTCGGTGACATCTGATTAGGTTTTCAACATCATTCACAACCAAATAACCCCCCTCTCATTGTGGGGAAACATGATATAGAATGTTGAGTTGACTGGGAGGATAGTTGGAAGGTCAGGTGTCCCCAACACTTCAACTTCTTTCCAATCTGTTTCTCCTTCTTCTCTTTATTTTTTTGTATTTTCTCCCATGAGGAAATGGTCTCATGAAAGTCTCATTATTTATTTACGTACAACAATATACTACCTGAATTTACATATATTACATACATAATGGACATCAATCATGATGGCATGGGGCCCTTCATGCCAACATGTTGATCTCCTTCTTCATACATAACATTAAACTTTGCATGTGCTAATCATCTTAGAGCATATGTCGATAGCCAATTGTTCTTGTCGGATCCTATTCAGATGACATATAATAGGTGGAATAAGTAAAGGTTGTAGTGCACCTAGGGTCTTCACCATTTATCCCTTGTGTTGCTAGAAAATATTGCATTCGGTCACAAAAGTGGGGATGTCCTTTTTCATGCATTCCCAAAAGAAGGAATGTTTGATCCATTCATATGTTTAATGAAAGCCATAATGACTTGTTATTGGTGATGCATGGAGTTTAGAAAACATGTTGGATTTAAAATTATACTACTTGATCAAATGAAAACTCCCTTTATAGTGGAGTTCATCATCGTTCCAAGTGTCTCCCAAAGATGCATTAGAATCATGTTGAAGTTGCTAGATCAGGATGAAAATCTTGGGATCGATGAACCATCCATTGTGGACTTCATTCACCTAATCAACTACAATGAAGGAGAGTGAAAAGAGGGATCCTTCCTCTTCATATTTTCAAGAGAGAGAATCGACTACCACATTTTCCTTTCCCTTATTGTAAATAATCTCATAATCATAGCCTAACATTTTGGTAACCCATTTCTATTGTTCTAGTGATGAATATTTTGCTCCAAAATTTTTTTGAGGATACAATGATTAGTTTTAATCTGGAAATGATGGCCAAGCAAGTAAGAATACCAAATATCCACACCATGCAAAATGGACAACCTTTTTTTTCCATAGGTGGAATTTCCCAAGTGTCAGTCACAAAATTGTTTACTAGTAAAGGCCAATGCTTTTCCTTCTTGCATGAGAACTCCACCTATGCCTTTTCCCGATGCATCACATTCCAAAATAAATTTTTTAGTGAAGTTAGGCAGAGCAAGTATTGGGGTTGTACACATAACATCTTTCAAATCCTAAAAGGATTGATCTGTAGCTGCATTCCATGTGAAAGAATTTTTCTTAAGTAAGGCAGTGAGGGGAGAATTTTTTTTCCATAGTTTTGGATGAACTTTCTATAGTACCCTATTAGACCAAGGAAGCCTCGTAAAATTTTAAGAGTTGTAGGATGAGGCCAATTCTTATTTCTTCAATTTTCCTTGTGTCCACTTGTACACCATCCTTACTAACTATATGGCCCAAATATTCAACTTCAGAGATGCTAAAAGAACATTTGGACCTCTTGAGAAAGAATTAATGATGAAAAAGGATTTGTAAGACCTGGTCTACATGGGTAACATGGTCCTGCCAAGTTTTTTTTGTAGATTAGGATGTCATAAAAAAACACAAGGAAAAAATAGTAATTCTCTTAGCTACATCATCAACAACCATAAGCAGAGGATACTATTAAAAAAAGTTATAGAAATAGAAGACCTGAAACATCAAGTGTATTACTCAAAGGTGTAGGCTTTTGATCTTCCAACTTTCCTAAAATATTCATGCAAGCTGATTCATAACCAAATTAAAGAAATAAAGAAAGTGAAAGTTACACAATATGGATAAAAAGGAAGGGTAAATCACAAGTATTCAAGAAGAGACACTCCATATTCAGTATATTTCCCCAAGTTTGGTGACCTTGAATGATTTTGAAGTCACTCAATTGAAGGCCCTAAGATTGGCCAAGAAAATCTCACTCCTCTTTGAAAAGATTTGAAAGCCAAAATGTTCAAAATAGATCCTATGCACTCCAAGGCCAGAATATTAAAGGCAAAATCAAATCTCCCTAATTATATCAAGGGAAACACCAATGTACTCCACAATAGTTTGAGTAGGAATTGGAGAAAGAAGGTGATTCACAGAGGAGATAGGTCTAGATATTCCAACACATTGATGAGGTGGCACTCAATTCATATATCGCGAGTATCATTTGAAATGCTAGAGAAATAGAATAAAAATGGTTAAATTCAAGGCCGATTAATCTATATCGAAGCCTCAATACGAGAATGTATATATATACAATTTTTATTTTATAAAACTTAAAATTCTAAACAAAGAATCTTTACTCTGTAACCAATACCAATTAGAAATTGGAGAATATATCATAGATTATAGGAATCCAAACACTGATATTTTAGCCTAATACATTTCTTAAATTGGAAGGTCATTTCAATCTCTATGGCGTATTCATCTTTCATCATAGTAGAAAAGAGAGGAAATGAGTACAAATAGTCTTGAATGATGAGGCTAGTCAACCCTATTAGGCATCCTCCACTCCACCAAGTGTGTCTCCACAATTGTAGATATAAATTATGATACTTTCAACCCAGATGCCTAGATATAGTATTGTGTTACTATAAACATAATAAAGTCAATTGCAATCAAAGAAATAAAAGGAAAGCCAATAGAAAAATTAGTGGAAAAACCAATCGTGGTCCTTCCCTTCCATTTTGTAGAGACAAAAACAAGGCAACAAGAAAAATACGCCTATGCATAGTAGAATAAGAACATGTCCTTTGCATTACGAAAGTACAAACTGTACATTAGATGTGAAAATTCCAAGGGAAATTTGGATATCAGAAGTCTAAAGTAATCAACAACAACAACAACAATCCATTTATGAAGCTTTAAAGAAAACACTTGGCATAAATACATGAGTAAAATGATGGGCGGATTTTAGAAAACACTCTGATTGTATCTTCTCTTCCAAGCTATACCCTAAGAAAAGTCAATTTGGAGAAAAGAAGACAACATCAACACAAACCATCACTGCACTCTACAATACCAAACTCACCATTGTGATTTGTTGGTCATATATACCAATGCAATGCAATCACTGACCAGGAACTTAGAAAACATGAAGTTGTCCATGGTTCATAAACACACCCATAATTCAACTACACTTTTAGCAATAATATATGTAACCAAATACACAACTTGGGAATTTCAAAAAAATAAATAAATAAATATCATGATATAGCTATCCATTCTTACCATGATTCTCAAATATCTACAAGCAACAATGCATTCTTGTAATAGTAACCAAGTTAGTATCACCATAAATCCACATGTGATTACTTATGTAAAAAACAAAATTATATATAACTACAATCTGAATACTAATGAAATTATACCTGATAGGTAAGTAGTCTCCTCAATTTTATCAATGCTCCATCCAACAGTTCCAAATTCCCTTGCCATTGCCAACTCTCATGGTGCCAACCGGTTTCCTGTAATTTTTAAACTTGTGAAGTAAAGCAATGCATACAAATTCTTAAGCAAAACATAAATTAATCAATGGATCATCCACATGTACACAAAGATTTACGCTGGAAACCCTTAATCGAGAAAAAACCAACCTTCCTTGGTGCCGCACCTTTCAACTCTTCATTGTATTAATTTCACTATTGACCATACAATATACAATATTTTAGGTATTCCGTAGCTACCAAAACCCTAATCCCTTAATCTAGGATTAATTTAGAAAACCGCTAAAAATAACAAAATCCTCTAAAGAATCAGACGTAGTTGTCGAATCTGACATGCCCACACACACACATGCAAAGAATATAACACATACCCAACATTCTCCCACTTGTTGTTTTCTTTGCATACAGGGGTTCACAGGATTACATAGTCAACAATCCAGGGCAACAATGCCCATTGTTACTCTACACCAGGAG
>CBVK0100502634.1:0-10500 GCA_900067695.1 Picea abies | reverse complement strand
TTTTTATCCATCTTACTCCTATTTTCCTTTGGAACATGTACATAAGCATCACAAACAAACACTCTAAGATGTTGAAGAGAGGGTTTCTTTCCATACCATACCTCATGTAAAGTTTTATCATCCAACGCTAATGAAGGTTATCGATTGACCAGGTAACATGTTGTACGCACTGCCTCTGCCCATAATTCTTTTCCTAACTTGACACTGCTGAGCATGCTCTTTTCTTTTTCCATTAGTGTCCTGTTCATCCTTTCTGCAACTCCATTATGCTGAGGAGTGTATGGAGTAGTCTTCTTCCTTGCTATACAACACTTCTTCTTCCTTGCCATTACAAAGCTTCTTTTTGGATGTGTCTGTGGGAGTAGTGCCAGGTGCAATGTACCCATCTTCTACAAATTTCCATATATCACAACCCAGGGACATTATATAGCTTTTGATCCTCACACTCCAAAGTGCATAATCATTTCCTTTGAACAAAGGTGCTATGGTGGACGACATTCCTTCTTATTGATCCATATGATTATGCATAATCTACCTTCTAGTTATTAGAATGTACTGAAGGCACCCATTCTGATACCAATTGTTGGAATATGGTTTAATACTGAGAGGGGGGGTGAATCAATATCTACCTTCTAGTTATTAGAATGTACTGAAGGCACCCATTCTGATACCAATTGTTGGAATATGGTTTAATACTGAGAGGGGGGGTGAATCAATGTTAATAAATTTTCACTGTATTTAATTATTAATTTTATTGATTAACAAGAAACTTCTGAAATAACATCAATAAATATAAACTTAAATTACAAATTACAACTTTGATATGAAGATTGACTTAGAGCACCAACTCTAGGAGATAAAAATCCCCTTGTTCAGGGAACCAACTTGAGGAAGTGCCTGCACCTCACTTGCTTTAGGGCACCAACCTAGGAAGCAATGACTCCCTGGTTTTAGGGCTCCAACCCTAGGAAGCACCAACTCCCTTGTTTGAGGGCACCAACTCTAGGAAGCACCAACTCCATGGTTTTGGGTATCCAACCCTAGGAAGCACCAACTCCCTTGTATTAGGGCACCAACCCTAGGAAGCACCAAATCCTTGTTTTTACAGTTTAATTAGAAAATGATACTAATCCTTCCTTACTCCTCCCTTCAACCCCCACTTCATAAGTATCTTCATATTTCTTCCTTGGAATCTGCACTTGCTTTTGATCTTCTGATGTAGACCACAAAGAAAACTTTCTTTCACCATAACTTTATGTTTATATAGTATTACAAAAGGTTTGAAATTGAACCATTGTGTCTTTTAATAATGAACCATTGCACTTTTTCATTTTATTAACAAAATAACAATAATGTTGTCATTTTTAATTAGGAACATATTTTCTCCTTTGTTTATCTCTTTACGAAAAGGATCTTTAATTACTTCTTTAACTTCATTTTCCTTGACTTCATAGTTATCTTGATAAGGTATTTTATCCTTTGTCAGTTGATTAGACATGCTTCAACTCTTATTATTTTAATCTCATGTTTACTGTAATATCATATTAGATTTTGAACTCAGTTTCCTGGTGCATTTTTCATGTACCTGAAATGGATGATTTCCATATGACTAGACTGTTGTGACTTATGGTTTAGACAAATATGGTGCAAAAAAATGTACTCTGGTTGTTTATATGTTAAGAAATTTATGAACACTCAAGCCACAAATTCGAGTCAGAAAGTAATGTATAGTCGACTACCTGGAAGTTGAAATGGAAAAATGAGTCGGTCAAAATGCAAGTCGAAGTTCATCCAAGTCGAGGATAAAGGAAATGCAAGTTGAAGTTTATTGGGGATGGAGTCATAGGTACTATAGGTTGAAGTTTATCCAAGTCGAAGTCGAAGGTAATGCAAGTTGAGGTTTATTGGGGTTGGAGTCAGAGGCACTGTAAGTCGAAGTTTATCCAAGTCGAAGTTGAAGGCAATGCAAGTCTAAGTTTATTGGAGCTGGAGTTGGAGGCATTGTAATTCAAAGTTTATCCAAGTCAAAGTTGAAGGCAATGCAAGTCAAAGAAGTCGAAGTTCATCCAAGTTGAGGTCAAAGGAAATGTGAGTCGAAGTTTATCAAGGCTAGAGTCAGAGGCATTGTAAGTTGAGTTCAAAGGAAATGCAAGTCAGAGTTTATCGGGACTGGAGTCGGAGGCACTGTAAGTCAAAGTTTATCCAAGTCAAAGTTAAAGGAAATGCAAGTCGAAGTTTATCGAGGCTGGAGTCAGAGGTACTATAATTCGAGGTTTATCTAAGTCAAAGTCGAAGGCAATGCAAGTTGAATTTATCCAAGTTGGAGTTGGAGTCAGAGGCACTATAATTCAAATACTTTCTAAGTCAAAGTCAGAGGCACTGTAAGTCTAAGTTAGAGCCAGAGGTAATGTTTAGACTTAAGATCTTTTCACAAGTTCCCGACATCCTGAGGGTCAATTGACCCGACTGTGGAGTTCCACTACTTTATGTTCTACGTGTTTTCACAAGTTCCCAACATATCGATGGTCGATTTTCCCGACTGTGGAGTTCTACTTCTCTACGTTCTACATGTTTTTCACAAGTTCCCAACATCTCGATGGTCAATTGACCTGACTGTGGAGTTCCACTACTCTACGTTCTGCATGTAGGTTGTGCCGCAATCTCTTCTAATATTCTCTTTGATCAATTAGGTTCATCCCCTTTTTGACATCAATGAAAACAATGTCCAAAACAAACTTATCCAAGGTGGTTACATGATATTAAAAGATCAAATTTGAAGTACCAAATAATTTACCATATTATTCATATCATCATACAATTTTATTTTAATTGCAACCAATAAGAAAAATTCACTGTATTATGCAATGCAGAGAGATATGTTCAACAATGCGACCACCGAAGAAGACATGAATATTGGCTTCAAGTTCTTCATTCAAGAAGTGGTTGAACTTTGAAAAATCATGGGGGAAACACACTCGACTGACCATTCAGACGAGATGTTAAGTAAAATGACAAGACTGTAATTGTTGATTACTTGTAATATATATAGATGATTGATTTATGACATCAATTAATGTGTTTATTTTTTTTAAGCACGCAACCAACCCCAGTTCATTTGACAATGCTACTGGATAGAAACCCCATGATTCTAATGGAAATGAACCCCATGATTCTAGTGGTTTGCAGACCCATCATGGTATGCGTCTTTAAAACCAATTGTATATATTGACGATTAGTAATCTTTAGTTGCAAATTGTGTACTTATAATGTTTATTCTTTCAATGGANTTGCAAATTGTGTACTTATAATGTTTATTCTTTCAATGGAAGAGCATGTAGATGAGGCTACTTATCAAAGAGGAGAGGAACTGTCGACAACCCAACCAATGGTGTCAATTGCACCTCCACATAAAAAACACAGTCATGATATTTGTATTAATGAAGGAATGCTATGAATAATAATAACAAACCATGTATTTTTAACACTTTCTTTTGTTGTAGTGGACGCCCCTGTACTGTAAAAACTACCACTAGTACGTCATACTATTAGAAGTAGTACACTGGTAGAGATGAAACCCAATCATGCAACAAGGCTGGAAGAGGGTCAAGCAGTCGAAGGGGCTGGAGATGATTTACTGAAGACTTTCTTTTTGAAAAAGAAGAAACCAAACATGAAATGATTGTAAATATTTTGAGGACAAAATTTATTCATACAAATTATTAGTTGTACATTTTTTGTTTAAATTAATATGCATGATTGGGTAAAATTATTAGTTGTACATTTTTTGTTTAAATTAATATGCATGATTGGGTATGGGGATTTGAGAGTGATGTGAGGGGGGGGGAGGAGCTTCCAACTTCACATGGTTGGCCCTGTTTAGTGGAGAATAATTTATTTTCGAAACCAAGAGGATCTCATTAAGGTATTCCTATTATCTATTTAATGATATTGTTTAGAGATTATTGAATGTAATTTGATGTGGAATTTTATGTTCTCCCTTAACACTAATGTTTTCCAATGTTCAATGTGAAAAAATACCTATTCCAAGGACTTGGCGATATAGAATTCTTTCTTGAGTTAGTGATTGATTCAATGAACATTGACAACAATATTAATAAATCAGATGGTAGGAAAAACCTGAGTTCCAATTTTAAAGTTTCTTGTACTAAGTTTGATTCTTTTCTTAGTTTAGCCTGGGTTAATGATTATTTTCTTTTATTTTCTAGGTAGACATTTTTGATGATATGTTTAAAAAAAATTGAATTAGTGATTAATTGGTTTAGATGAACAATAAGGGATGAAATATACTCAGTGATGAAATCTACAATAATTGACTACAACTACTCATACTTGGAAAATCGATGTTCAACTACAAAAACTAGTGAAACTAAATGCATAAGAAAAATTCACCATCTAGCTATAGGAATTCCTACTCAAATGCTAACCTAAAGTTGGGATGTTGATATGAGAAGGGAGAAATTTCTCCAAAATGGCTTTGTCTCACATTTACCAACAATGTATAAATGTCATGAGCATAGTTGTAGTAAACTAACCAACTAAAGCCATTGATTCCTATCTAGAGTCCTTGTTATAACAATTAGAAGGAAGAGTTCTTGCCATCAGGTTTTAAGTAGCCTAAACTCTTGTATCCACATACATTTTCTTGACCTCCTCTCTAGATCAAGGAAATAGACAAAAGATATACTTAGAAAATATTTTCAACCTACTTGTTGAGGAGGAAAAGCGTTATAAAAACACAATACTTCAACAATAATTGTGCTATTGTTACAAATATTGAATACCTTGTCGATCTAATTTCTAGAACAAGGTTCCCTTTATGTCCTCCCTACTATATCAAGTGATAATTTTGATGGCACAACAATGAAAACCTTGTTGCTTCAATATTTCATTTATATTCCTCCTGGGTGTGGGTAAATTGACTTGTATATGCAACTCAAATGTTGGATATGACCATCGTCGTAATGCTAGAGCCATGCACAGAGTATGAATAGAAGGGTTCACTCATATTTGTGGAAACATGTAGAGCTTATCTCTTTAGTTCCAATATTTTTTGTGATTTAATCTCTAGGTGATTTATAGAAGGTCTCTTGATTTGTCCTTGGGTCAACATTGATAGTGATAATTCAACTTGATGGCCAAGTAGACTTCAACCGAACTTGGTGACTTCAATACCCATGTCAACTTTTACTAGAGTTGGTGACTCCTAATCCCATTTTGACTTTGAATTAGCTTGGTGTATTTAATTCCCATGTTTACTTTGACTCACCTTAGTGACTAAAAAGCACTACTCAACCTCAACAAGGTGATTGGACAAAGAGATTATGTGTGTAATGTATCGACACATTCATATGGTAAGCTCTAAATTGTTTTCCATATTTCTTTCTTTTAACTCTAATATCATTATGTAATGACCCCAATTTCATTACTTAAGGGGGTGTTAAACATTTTCTTTTGTGCTTTTTACCAATTTATTTCCATTATGACGAGACATTTCAAATAGATGGAAGCCTACAGGAATCCTACATGCCTGTAGGATGTGTATTATGAAAGATGTGGGTATTACAGTCCTTACTGGTGACCTGAAAATTGGTTGTCTTATAGGTCTAACATCCATCCTAAATGAGGCATGTAAGAATCCAAAAAACCCTAGTTTCAATCATTATTTATTTGAGTCAGTTGCTTCCTTAATGAGAAGATCCTGTGAAAGAGAAGCATAATTGATTCCAATTTTTGAGGCAAATCTATTTCCTATCTTACAAACCATTTTGGTTCATGATGACACTAAATTTGTACCATATTCTCTTCAGTTGTTGGTTCAATTTATTGAGATAAATTGGTCTCCTCTTCCTACAACCTACATGTAGATTATTTTTCTTTTGTACTTTTATACCAATTTATTTCAGTCTGGCAAGACTTTTCAAATATATGGCATCCTACAAGCATCCTACATGCCTGTAATATGTATTATGAGAGTTGTAGGTATTGCAAACTTTACTGGTGACCTAGAAATTGGTTGTGTTATAGGTTTAACATCCATCCTAAATGAGGTATGTAATAATCCAAAAAACCTTAGTTTCAATCATTATTTATTTGAGTCAGTTGCTTCCTTAATTGGAAGATCTTGTGAAAGAGAACTAGGATTGATTCCAATTTTTGAGGCAAATTTGTTTCCTGCCTTACAAACCATTTTATTTCATGATTTCATTGAATTTGTACCATATGCTCTTCAGTTGTTGGCTCAAATTATTGAGACAAATCAGTCTCCTCTTCCTACATCCTACATGTATATTTTTTTTTTCTTTTGTAATTTTATACCAATTTATTTCAGTTCGGAAAGACATTTTAAATATATGTCATCCTACATGAATGTAGGATGACATCTCTATCGATAATCCATTGTGGGGAAAGATGGAATCCTATATGCATCCTACATGGTTGTAGGATTTATTATGAGAGTTGTGGGTATTGCAGACCTTACTGTTGAACTAACAATTGGTTGTATTACAGGTCTAGCATCCATCCTAAATGAGGTATGTAAGAATCCAAAAACCCCTAGTTTCAATCAATATTTATTTGAGTCATTTGCTTCCTTAATGAGAAGACCCAGTGAAACATAACCATGATTGATTCCAATTTTTGAGGCAAATCTATTTCCTATCTTACAAACTATTTGGTTCACGATGTCACTGAATTTGTACCATATTCTCTTCAGTTGTTGGCTCAACTTATTGAGATAAATCGGTCTCCTCTTCCTATAACCTACATGTATATTTTTTTCTTTTGTACTTTTATACCAATTTATTTCAGTCCAGAAAGAGATTTCAAATAGATGGCATCCTATAGGAATGTAGGATACCATATCTACCCATAGGTCACTATGGGAAAATATGGCATCCTACAGGCATCCTATAGGCCATGTCATTTGATGTTTTCACTACAACATTTTTACTAAGGACAAAAGACATAGTTTTAGGACATAACATTTTCCTTTATGTCTCATGGGCCATGTGTAAGTTACCATTCCATTGCATAGGTCCTACTAGAAAATATGTTTCCTATAAGAGAGATATGGTGTCTATTTAAACATTTGTAACATCTTTGATAATTATCTTCATCTCATCCATATTATGGAGTCTAAAAATAGGGTATATGTCGATAGTAATTTCCTTTGGGTCTCATGGATCATGCATGGTGACCTAGACTCACATAAAATTAGTGTGAAGGATCATTTATGGGTATCCTAAAGTTGAGAATTCAAGAGAGAGTCTAATATTAGAAAGTATTATAAATTATGAAGTCACTTCAACATATTCTTCTAGTGCCATCGAAACCTCTAAGTGATAAACATGTATTGTAAGAGATCCATTCTATTTAAGCTCTGACTCTTTCTGTGTGTTTCTAGATCAATTTTGTTGAATGTTGCAACTATTTTTCCTAGTTCTAGAGGATCTAGTATTGGCTATGTAAGTTTGGTCCTCCATTTTGCAGTTATGGAGAAAGGGAAATTGTGGTCTAAGCATCACTATGTTGTATATATAGTCTATGCAAATACTCTTTAATAATTGTGTTTTCAATAAAATATACAATTGTGTGACAATTATATATGTGCAAGTTTATTTTGTGAAGTATATGAGTATTTTAATGTTGTAGTAAGATGATCACTAGAGAAATTGGTATTAGATCCACTTACATATCAACTATTGCTTGAATAAGTTGTGGTAAATATTTAGAACTATAGACATCAATTACACTTTAGGGATTTCTGGTTGATATGACCATGGGAAGGTGCAATGATTTGAAAAGATATTTTAAATGACAATGGTTGAATTATTATGCATGTGTTTATTAATCATTTAGGAAGCTGAATGAAAGAGGAAGAATTATAGAAGAAACATAACAACCATATGGACATATACAGATCTGAAATAAAGCAATAATAACAACAAACCATAGAACAACAAAGTGATAACGAAGTTCGACAATCTCGCATATGTCTCTGGGCCTTTGTCTCAGTGGGTGAGGATTTCTTATTTCTATTTAAAGATTTAAAAGTACATAAAACAAATACCAAAAAGGTTACAAACTGATCTAGTCTTGTTCTACTAGATCTATGGAACCCAAAAAAACTGACGACACTGAAATCGGATGACCGGAGCTCCCAGAAATGGTCCACAAAGGTGTGCTCCTCAATAGATTCCCTGCATAAAAATGGATTTGGCTTGGAAAATATTTAGCATAAACCTACTTTGAATATCCTCTTCATGGATTCAAGAAGCCCCGGTTTATATATATCTAAAGTTGGTAACCATCTCTCAACTTCCTCCTAAGATCTGGCCTAAAAAAGGGCCCAATATCCCCCAAAAAAGACCAAAATCTCCAAAACCTACTGCAAAAATCATTGAAAAATCACTATAATATAGTTTTTAAAACCAATTATGGGAAAATATTGAAACAAGTCCCGAACCATGGGTGCACACCCCCTTTTCCATGTCACATGGTACCATGTGGCCAAGCTCCGACCCACAAGGTGTTGCACGCTAGCCCCTTTACCGCAAACTCTGGTCGCATGGTGCAAATAATAGGACCGAGGGCCCGATCAGATGGATAGGCTCCCCACCAATTAGACCTGGCCTGCGGTCACCACCCTGGTCTCATGGAATCCACTACTAGTCCGTGCCCCCCACGCCTGTCCCTTATCCTAGAGTATAGCACCGAGTTGTGTGGTGGTTGTGGGGTAGCATATAGCACTAGGGTATAGTCACATGGTGTGTGCCAAAACCGAGGGCTAGGGCCTAGACCCATCCCTAACCTTTGCCCATATGAAAAACGTCTAAAATTAAATACAATCGACGAGGATAAGGGTTAAGGAAAAAAATGAGGGCGAGATTGCTAGCCCAACCTTGCGAAGTCATTCAGCCCAGTGGGAGGTCGCGCGTTCAATTCTGGTGGCGACCCATAATTTTTGTAATGAAACTTAAAACCAATCAATGGGTTCCATGTGGCACCTCACCATTCTCCGAAATTAATGCCACATGTCAAAATCTGATTGGACCACTTATATACCCATTCAACACAACTTTCCCAGTCACTGTCTACCACATGTCATACATACACCTTACGGGCCTACCACATGTCACCCTTGTAGTGGTGACACATGTCACTCTCGGATTGGCCCACTTGTACTTGCCACGTCAACATCCAACTATACCCCTGCCACGTTAGTTGTATGACCAAATGCCATGTGTCACCTCCAGACGCTGCCATGTCAACATGATGATGTTAGCATGACATCATGATGATTGACTTTTTGGCCTGTTGACTATTAACTTTTTGCCTATTTGGAAAAACGAACATATCATGATATCTGGAGCATACAACATCCATTTGAGCTCGTTCAATTTGCGTTGGGTTTGTATCAATGAGACCTATGCACAAGTCTATTTTGAAGTCATTCTGAGAACTTTGAGTTTTAGTCCTTTATGAGCCCCATCTAGATCACACCTCCCCACTAAATACCTTTTGGTCCCCAAAAGGTTATTGACCAGTCATCAAGCTTGGGATAGGCCACCCGACTTGTTCTCTGTCTTTGAACTCTGTCCTGTGCACCTGTCTCATCAAGATCAACTGTAACACAATCATGATAATTGACAACATATTGTTATCCATTTGTAGCCTGTCACATCTTACTGAAGCCACTATCATCCATGTAGACAACATTACTAATGATAAAATAAAAAATATGACTACATATGAGCTAATATGTTTGTAATATTTGCACGACATTAAATTATCTTGAAGCAACTGTGATTGATTTTCCATTCTACAATCATCTCATGTTCTTGCTTAAGATCAATTATTTGATTTGAAACAAATATATGTGTGTTTCTTGCTTGAGCCGCCTTTCTTAATTGGTCCATAGTTTGAAGATATTTTTTTTCCTTTAAATGACGAGCATGAACCACATATTCTTGACATGCTTTGATTAAGTGATATGTAGAATATTTATTTACGATCATATAAGTATGGACTGCTTAAGACCATTCCACATTCACTTAGTGGCACCACATCACATGTTACCTCGTCCACANNNTCCACATTCACTTAGTGGCACCACATCACATGTTACCTCGTCCACAAACTTAAATGAAATTGCAAATTTTAATGTGCACTACTTTGTTATGTGCAATTGATGATTGTTTCTTATCCATTTAAGTGTGTGTTGGTAGCCAAATCACTTTTTCCTATCGTTTATTAAGCTGCCTACACCTATGTTTTGAAAACATCATTTTTTTCGTCGCAATTTTCTAATGAATGGCATTTTCATTCTTGCAACATTTACACACTTATTTTCGTTTTGTTTTCACGACTGTAAGCGTGAAAACTTCTCTTCTCGAAGTCGTATTTCGATCACTATCTGAACTGTCATGATTTTTTTTTATTGATATGCCTACTGCGCTTACCTTTTGTTTATCATTACGT
>CBVK0100502629.1:0-10503 GCA_900067695.1 Picea abies | reverse complement strand
TTGCAACCAAGAAGTGTACCACCTAACATTAGGCCTTACAGGTACCCATACACACAAAATATTGAGATTAAATGTATGATCCAAGAAATATTAGAAGTAGACATCATTTAACCTATCCAAAGTTATTTATGTTCACGAATAGTGATGGTTATAAAGAAGGATGGTTCATGGCGTATGTGTCCATATTATAGACATCTCAACAAATTACCATCAAAGATCGGTTTCCTATTCCTGTCATTGATGAATTGCATGGGGCAATTTTATTTACTAAGTTGGATATTAGTTTGAGATATCATCAAATCAAAATGAAGCAGGAGGACATTCCCAAAACAAAATTTAGAACACATGAAGGTCATTATGAGTTTTTTGTTATTCCATTTGGACTTACTAATCACTTACTAATGCACCATAAACATTTCAAAGCTTGATGAATTCTCTTTTCAAACCCTTCCTTAGAAAACTTGTGTTAGTATTTTATGATGAAATACTAATCTACAACAAATACTGGGAACAACATGTACAATGTGTTGACATAGTATAACAAATTTTGGAAGAGAAAAAATTTATGCAAATCCTTCCAAGTGTGCCTTTTGGGATTCAAAAAGTGGAATATTTGGGTCATATTGTATCCCATGAAGGTGTAAAAGTGGACCCTAACAAAATTAAAGCTATGAGGGAATGGCCAATTCACAAAACCTTAAAGAAACTTAGAGGATCCTTAGGATTGATAGGATATTACCGCAAGTTTGTTAAGAAATATGGTCAAATAGCGACACCTCTAACAACATTATTAAAGAAGGAAGTATTTTTTTGGACTAAAGAAGCAACCAAATCTTTTGAAAAACGTAAGGAGGCTATGTGTACAACTCTTGTCCTAGACACATCTAACTTCACAAAAACATTGATTGTGGAGTGTGATGCCTCATGCCATGGCATTGGTGTAGTTTTAATGAAATAAGGAAGGCCCCTTGCCTTTGAAAGCAACCAACTCAAAGGAAAAAACTTACTCTAACCCATTTATGAAAAGGAAATGTTGGCCATAATACACGCAGTTAAGAAATGATGCCCTTACCTAATAGGAAGACACTTCAAAGTAAAAATAGATCATGATAGTTTGAAGTAATTTTTGGAGCAATGATTATCTTCATAAGAGAAACAAAAATGGGTTACAAATATGCTAGGTTATGAATTTGAAATTATATGTAAGAAAGGAAAACATAATATTGTGGCAGATGCATTTTCAAGGAAAGAAGAAGAAATAGAGAGTTCATTGTGTTCTATTTCTATTTTGCAATCTAATTGGGTGGAAGAAGTAAGGATAGAATGGAAGCAAGATCAAGAGGTATGAAAGATCATTCAAAAAATACAAGAGGACCCCATTTCATTAGATAAATTTGTATGGAAGAATTATTTTCTATGGTATCATGATTGCTTATTTTTATGTAAGAATTCCCAACTCAAATAGAAGGCCCTTCTATAATTGCACACTTGTCCTATAGGAGGACATTCAAGGTTATTAAAAACTTACCATAGGATCAAGAAGGATGTTTTTTGGGAATGTCTTAAAACTAATGTTCAAAAGCTTGTATCTGAATGTATGGTATGCTAACATAATAAGGGAGAGACAATCAATATGCCACGTCTCCTATAACCATTATCTATACTAAGTCAATGTTGGAAAGAAGTTTCAATGGATTTTATTACAGGTTTACCCAAATCTCAAGTAAATTCTGTCATCATGGTAGTAATGGGTCGACTAACAAAGTATGCCCATTTTTTCTCTCTTTCTCATCCTTTTAAACCAAGTACAATAGCTGCAACATTCATGGAAATAGTTAAAAATCTACATGGATTCCCCAAGATTATTGTAACTAACAGAGATCCAATTTTCACTTCAAATTTTTCAACTAAATTGTTTTCTTGTTTGGGTACTCAATTGGGTCAAAACTCATTTTACCATCCTCAATCTGATGGGAAAAATGATATTGGGAATAAATGTCTAGAAGTATATATTTGTTTCTCTTCATATGATAAACATGCACAATAGGTCAAGTGGTTTCCCTTGAAAGAATGGTGGTGCAACACATCCTTCCATACTTCATAAAAAATGTCCCCATTTCTGACACATTATGGATATCATCCTCCATCCATCACATCACCCTTGAAAGGTACTACAAAGGTTCATTCAAGGGAGGACCACATAGGGCACCAACATGAGGTTCTAAAACTATTGAAGGACACCTTGGTTATGACACAAAATAGGATGAAACAACAAGCAGATAATCATCACAATGGAAGGGAATTTGAAATGGGGGATTGAGTATTTTTTAGGCTACAACCATATAAACAAATGTCCCTCAAGGAGAAAAACAAGGAAAATAAATTAGCACCCAAATTTCATGGCCCGTATAAGGTGTTACAAAGGATTAAAAGTATGGATTACAAATTGGAGTTTCCTCCATCTTCACGTATACATCCAGTCTTCCATGTTTCTTTCTTAAAGAAGGTAACTGGTGACAGGATCCTAGTCCAAACTATTTTACCAGAGATTAATGAAGAAGGGAAAATAATACTAGAACTAGAAACAATCCTTGAAACAAGGATTAAGAGGTTGCAAAATCGAAAAATTATTGAGTACCTCGTCAAATGGAATAACCTATCAGTGGAAGAGGTGACATGGGAAGATGAGTTCTTCATGCAAAAATACCCGCGGTTAGTCAAGTTTCTATTAAAACACTTGTTTGAATGGGATGTGCATGTTAAGCCCTAGACAAAGCCCCATGTTAAGTATAAAAACTCTTATTAATCCATAGATATTGAATTATTACATTTCTAGTGTTATATTTCTATGTAGTCTAGAACCCTTCATCGTACCCTTTCATTATAATTATACACTTTGTCTCCCACACACACACACACACTAAGGAGTGCTAGTCTTAGGATCACCTCATCTCATCTTCTACATTGAATATATTGTAAAAGGAGGTTTCCTCCTTGAAGTGGACTATTATAGATTTATTTTTTTATCATTCCTAAGGTGTTGGTTTTTAACATACACTTAAATGTCAAATCACTTAACAATTGTCATTTTACTTATGTCAAATTAACAAGACACATATATGGTTGTAAATAACAATACATAAAGAACATATATAGCTGAAAATAAAATTTGGAAATTGCATAAGCTTTGGATAGCTAGAAACTTAATTAATATGCTCAAAATGAAGTACATGTACATACCATAGCCTTCTCTTAAGGTTGTGTTGAGTCCTCAACACACCCTTAAAATTTTCAATTTTTGGGTACCCCTTTTTCCTTTTAATCATTTGCACCTTCTTCTTTTTGATTTACATAGGTTGCATATTTTTCCTTTGTTAAGTTTATGCACTTTTTCCCTTTGTTTTATTTGCATTTAAAAATCTCAAGAAAACCCCAAAAATCTCATGTTTTACATCAGGGAAGGAAAACAAAAGATAGAATTGAAAAATAGAAAAATCACAATATTCTCCAAAAGGTGTCAACGAACTCATCAGGGGATTGGGCCAAAATTCCAAGCAAAATGATTTACAAAATCCTGATGTCGATGAGAGTCTAAGAGAAGTGTTAATGATTGGGATCGATAGAAAGTCAAACGAGTTCAAAAAGTATAATAAATTCCACCAATTGTCGATCAGACCATCAATAATTGATGAAATGCATTGTGTTTTTAAAGAGTTAATATATCTCATTAATCACCGATGATCAATTGATATCAGTGGAAATATCATGGGTTTGGTGCAACAATTAATGTATTTTTTCGAAGACAAATGACCCTGTTTTTCCAAAGAATGAATCCTAGTTGTTCAATCACAGACAAGGATGGATCCTAGCTGTTGAAATCCTTATCGTGGAATACTTACCTTTTTTAGTCTTGTACAAGTTCCACATTGCCTGCCATGTAAACATGCTACATTAACACCCATACACTACCATGCCACTTTCTGTACCTACCATGTCAATTGCCACGTCATCTTTTGCACCATATTTTTTCCGCGTAGATGCCACATCATATAACAGGTCACCTGCCACATCATGTTTCCCACTACCTACCTCTCATGACAAGCAACATATCACCTGCCACATCATATGCCACATCACCTGCTGTGTCATTAATACACACATCATTACGGTACAAATTTCTCTTATGATCATCGTCAATTAGGGATTTTTGATGGGGTTTTTTGTTAAGTTTACACACCACTCTTGTGAACCCAATGAACTCACCGGGCATTGACAAGATCCATAGTATCTGAAGTTTCCGCACAAACACATTCCTCTAATCACCAATTGACTATCTGTGTTGACCCATATTGCTTCAAGTCTTAATATGTCACTGCTAATCACCAAATATAATGAACCTTTTCCCCTTTAATGAATCTTAAAAGTTTGATCACTAGAAAGAACATATCGTGATCATTGATTCTCCCATGTGAATTGTGCTAAAAAATGCCATGTTTTTTCCTGAGCGCAGAAAATGTCTAAAAAGTCAACGATGAAAGAACATGTTTTCATATTTTTGCGATAAATTTTGATATCAAACTCCATTTGAGGCATTCCTTATACCGTTGGAAAGGTCTCTCCGAGTTATACTACTTTGTGGTTTTACATTTTTCATTATTTGACATTGTTTGGTTACGGTTTTTGAAATAAAGCTATGGCATGTAAAATTCTTACAATATTTTTGTGATAAATTTTGATTATGATCCCCATTTTGAGAATTCCTTATATCATTGGAAAGGTATCTTCAATAGCTACAAAAAAAATTTGTAAGTGTTTATTTATTTGGCATGGTTTGTTTGAGGTTTTCAAAATAAAGGAGACCAGGTTCAGGTAAGTGACTTGCATATGTCACTTTAAGATCAATAAATTGTTTTATTTGATAATTTTGTTACGAGAAGATATTTTATTCCTAATATGTATTTTTTATGATCTAGGTATATGCAAGGGGAATCCTATATCATGGTGAGAAGAATTTCAATGTTGTATGTTGAAAACTAGTTGATTTTTGTCAATTGACAAACACAAGCATGAGAATAGAGGCGGAGGAATTGTCGAGTGGGTGAATGACCATTCCAATGTTAGAAGTGAATGATTACTAAAGATTGAATAAAAACTCATCTGAAGTTCATTGTGCCTAAAATATAGAATCAAATTAAATATGCATGCATGAGGTTTGTAAAGAAAGAACAACGGGTTGAATTATTTAATCAAGGAAAAAATTATGAGGTTGAGCATGCATGAATTGAAGTCAGAAGTTAATTGGAGTTGTGGCTAAATGCATGGATTTTTGCATGGATGATTTATCAAGACTTTTGTTCATTGAAGATGAAAATTACATGAGGAGATTGCATGACTTTTAATAAAGTCAATTTTATTTTTNAATTACATGAGGAGATTGCATGACTTTTAATAAAGTCAATTTTATTTTTATTTCATAATTGAATTAGTTTTTGTCTTATAAATAAAGATATCAACCTCTTAGTAAAGGGTCTTTGATCTCTAGAACTATTTCAAGAGTTTTTCAATCTCTGGAGGGATTTCAACAGGATTGTAAGCGGAGGATTATTTCAAGGTTGAATTCATAAACTCTTTGGAGTCAAGACATTTTGGTTTGTTGAATTTATGTGTGTTTATTCATCATTGTGGATTAATTCTACAATCGATTAAATATTGCAAACATCTAGTAAGAATTTTGATACTTTCAAGCTATATTATTTGGTTGAATGAATTAATGGATTCTTTCAGTAAATTATTATTTTCTTTATTCATTAATCTTATTTTTCTGTTATAAGGGATGTTGTGGAATTATTTCTAAATGTCTCGTAGTTAAATTCTATCTCTTTTTGTTGTTAATTAGTTATTGTTTCCTAGATGCTATCTGATTAATAATATATTCTTAGTGGGATTATTTCTTCAAGAATATAAAGCCTTAGATAGTTTTCATTGATTGTTTTGATAGGTTATACTCAACATAGATTTATCCAAATTCCTTAATTTATTTCTTTTCTGTAGTAGATAGACTTAAAACAAAAAACGAAAAAATATAGCTTTTGAATCCCATCAAATGGTTGTTGGACCATTAACCCGAAGGATTATTCCATACCAAACATAGAGGAGTCTAATTGGTCCTCGTCCTTGGGTTTAATCCCTACTATTGAGCATAAGGGAATTTATCCCCCTCAACAGGCTGGTGCACATCCTCCCAACTATCCAAATCTTAGCTAGGGTAAATCAACAAAAAACTAGCAACCAAGAAGATCCAATTTGCAGGAATCACTCCAACACATCCTCTAATGCAAGATGTCCTCTCCTCATCTTCTTCACAATTCCACCCTAGGGTTTTATCAAAAAACCCTATCTCTAATATTCAATGGATAAACCCTAACCCTAGACCTCAAATATGCTTCAAGGTACTCTAATAATATTAAGAAACCCTAGCTACTTGAGAGATATCAAGAACATGTGAAGACTCTAGACAGAGAGAGGGGCCAGTGTGCATTCTTCTTTAGGTCACATCTCATCACAAGAGTGAATACAAGTGAGTGAATGAACATATATGAATGGGAATCATCTCTCATCCCTCTATTTATATGAGAGTTAATGGAGGACAACAATATAATGTGGAATTTAGCCTTTACAAGCAACCTACAATGTGCACTTGTAGGCCAACACAAGTGAGACACTACACTATAAAGTACACATGCCATGCTCCAAGGTGATGCCATGCATAATAATGGCTCCAAGGTGATTTATTTAAGTAAGGAAATCCTACATCCATCCATCAAAAGCCTCCACAGACTCTATTGAACATCCTAAGCAATGTACTCCACTGATTCAGTTACCCCTGCAGGAAAATTGTTGAAGCCCCAAGCATCAACGAGCCATCTCCAATCCTTTTAACATGAATCCAAGTTTCCACATGCCAACCAGAGCGCAATTCCCCCCTCTAAGTTGCACAACACTCCTCATCCTATATAGGGAGATATCCAACCAAGTGGATCCTTCATGGGGCCCCAATGAAGGGGGTCTACCAAACTATCAAGAGAACTTCAATGGCCAAGGGGATAATCATAAGCCAAAAACCATTTGAGGCCAAAAATCCACAAAGCAAGATATCTCAACTTTACAAATCCATCAAGGACTATCTCTCATGTGAGAATCCATCTCAAACCATCCAAGGGTTGAACATACACCATATACCTCAAATATCATGAAGCACCCAAGCATGGTGTAATTAATTTCAGAGTAACACCAAAAGTTAGCACTCCCTCTTTATGAGGAAATTTTTTACACTGCCACCTATCAACTCCCTCTACAACTCCACCAAATATGTTACCTACAATTATATACCTATTGTAGTCTCAAAATCAACCACTGCCATATATAAAGAGCCTATCACCCATGCTATCACAACATCTTGATCCTACAATGAATGATGACCACCTATGAATATGAAGGAATATATATCTGAAACAAAAGCAACATGCCAAACTCCATCATCCTCCAAGTCAACATCATAGTCCAAAACAAACAAACACCAGATCATGAGATGTTTAGGACATCCTAAAGAGAAGATCACACATTCATACAAGATCAAGGAAAGTGTATCACATTTATCAAACTCACAAATGTCGATATCCATACAATTCAAATCCTCGATCTTGGAATACAAAGCTTGTGGTATAGAAAACAATCCATGCAAGTTCATCATCATCATATGAACATGAGAGTCCCTCTCATGCACCTGAAATCCTTTGGTAATTGGACCAACCTAAACTAGGTGAACTCCCTCATCCTAAGAGAATCTTGTAGTGATAGTAAAATTATGTTCAAATCCCTCTATTTAAGAGAATACATCATCCTTAGCAAGAGTATCACCATGGAAATTCCCTCCATCTAAGAGTATACATGATCCTTGGCTCTTTACTCTATAATACTCCCATCAGTTGAAGCTCTACAATCTATATCAACATCATCCACCATCAAGGTATCACACATATCATGTAATGAACCATTGTAAGGCTCATGGATGAAATCAATCTCATTATCACACCTCTCTTCATTTGTACAACTAGAAGTCTCGTGAACAGAAGAAACAAATGAAACATGAATAATATATCTCCTACAAGGTACACTTTCCCTCACTAAAGATCTAGGCACTCCTATATGATCTAGAGCCTATAAATATGGAACAACAACATCCACATTCTCCTTGATCATTCAAGGAGAATCTTACGAACTAAAATATCTCATATCCTCATCAACAAACTATGCTATTAGAGCATATGAAATCGATGTTGAACCTAGCTCTATGACATCTTTCCATGCATTTTCCTCCTTAAATATATAAGGCTCTTCCAACCTCCCACAATAGTGTACACATGCCACTAGATTAGAAATTAACATGTAAAGGCCACCCTCTCTCACTCCTCTAGCCAAAGTCCTTGTACTAGCTAGACTACAATCAATGATGGTGCATTGTTGTCCCTCAAAGGAAAATTTTCAATGTATATATATTATACAAGAAACTAAAAGGAGGTTCTTCCTCAAACTATGAACTAATAAAATGTGATCTAGCTCAAGAACATCACCTAAAGGCATCTGAAATGAGATGGAGCCAACTTCTCTTAATAGGTAAGTGGCTTCATCATGAAGCTCCATAGTCATGGTCGTGCTCTTACTCCTGAATAAATCCCTATCATATTTCATGTGGCTCAAAGTTCCACTGTCCACATACCAACCAACACTAGACATAGTGTTAGAATATAGACAAGAATTCATGGAAAATACAATATTAAATTGAGAGTTAATATCCTCTACACTTGCAATAATCCTAGTTGCAACTTGTCTCACTTCTTTAATGAAAACTAGCCTACATATTCTCCCATCCCATGACATGGGAAGCACGTCAACAAACTTAAGACTTTATTTTTTGTATATGTCACATCCTTCTTCTTGAATCCTTTCTTTCTATTTTTCTTTGTCTTCCTAACAAGAATAATAACATCTACTTCCTCTTGTTGTTATGAAAAAAACTACAAATTTGGTTTCTTCTTGCATGAGATCAACCCAAAGCCTGGGAAAATTTGGTATATTTTCTTGAGCACAAATACCCTAAACAAAAGGCATATAGGGAGGAGCAACACCTTTTAGGGAAATAAACACTAACTCTTGATCCTCCACCTTAGTTCTAGTGGCTACTAATTAATCTGGTCAAGTAGCTCACCATGGTATCTATCTTGCTCATGTGAGTAGTTGAGAGCCATTTTCGCAAAAGCATGTATTGATAAGCATAAGAGTTTTGATATAACTCAACCAAAAATTCAATCATCTTCTTAATTATTTTCTTATTTGAAATGTTTGAGATGAAGTGATCCTTCATAAAGTCAATAATGATTCTATTGACTATGGCTTCCTTCTTTTGATGAGTGGCCAAAGGTATTGGATCGATGGGTTCTAGAATCTCTTTCTCAACATGCTCCCAAATATCGACCTCCTCCATAAGAATATGAAGCTTGAGCTTCCATGGAACAAAGTTAGAAGCTCCATACAACCTATCACACTCTCTCAAATGAGAGTCACCTTGCACATCCTGAACAAGTCTCAAATGCACAAAATTAGCATTATATGAAGTAAACAAAACTTTTTCTAGGGTACAAATGATTTTCCAAGCAACCTAGGGTTTCTCACCCAATGAAATCAATTAGGTCAAGTACCTATCCTAGGTAAACTCTAGCTAAAATACAAACTCCCTCTTACTCAAGAGTGATCTTAACCATAACAAGCTCTGATACCATGTGGAAATTTCTTGAAATTAAAAATTCAACGCAAAATAGAAATTTCACCTTCAACCTAGAAGGTTTCTTGAATCTTATCCATGTGAATTTTCATCCTTAGGGTTGTTGTAAAAAAATGTACAAAACAACAACAAAAAGAGTACAAACTGGTTTCATTTCCGAACAACCCAAACTTCTCGACAATTCAAGGAGAAAATATGCCAAACTAAAGGAATAAATTTCAATGATTTTAGGGCAACTTTGTTACTGGACAAATTGGTAAGTGCTGACACAAACTAATCTCCATAACTTCAACAAGAAATTAGAACAAAAAATGACAAAATACAAACTTCTCCTTATATTTCCATTGTAATGTATACTAGTTCAATGATGGATAAATGACATACCGTTTAAACGTTGTTTGATCCTTTCTAGTGTTTTCATTGCTCCATCCTAAGGTTTGTGGGATGTTGAACCTGTTAAGAAACACAAACCAACAAAGAGAGAGAAAAAATATATATACTCCAATGAAACCTATGTATAAGATCAAGGAGTTATGAAATAAAAATGGAGACACTTTTATAGGGAAGAAATGTATTACTGCATTATATCGATGAAAGTGGAGAATACAACCTATGCCTTGATGTTGCAAGGTCCCTTCTAATGGCCCTTTTCCTCAACACACACA
>CBVK0100502628.1:0-10504 GCA_900067695.1 Picea abies | reverse complement strand
ACTTATAAATTTGTTGATTTAAAAACCCTAGGTGACAAGCACACAAGTAGGTCCTTGTCATATGTCCCCTTAGAGAGAAATTTTCAGCCATTGAGGAAGGAAGAAAGAGCCTAGACTTTGCTACACTCTTCTTACTTCTTCCCTTAACCTAGCTTTGATTTTAAAGGTTAAAAGGAGGGTGACGTCCTAGGCCTAGGTTATCTACACCTAGGGTCGTCCATCTTTTAGGGTTTTAGTGATAGAGCCTTGCCATTGCAACACTCTCCCTCATTAAATCCTCTTGTTTTAAATCTTTTCTTTTGCTAGTCGTTTTGCCAAGTTTGACCTAAAGAAGGAGGAAAGAGCACGAGGCCTTGCTTAAGAAACACAGGAGTGAGCCTCTTTCCCCTAGGGTTTTGATTCTAGGGCCCTGCCATTGCAGCACTCTAGAACCCTTCCCTCTTGTCTTTAGCCTATTACTCCTTCAACCTTGCATCCTCTCCTTGAATTACTCCATATACCCTTAGGCATTGATCTTAGACACACAACGTTGAAGTCCAAGTGTCCAAAACAACTCTCAAAACATTAAATTTTGAAACCCTAACTAACCAAACTAACTCTAATTAAGGCTGATGTCACAATTGGTTATCTCATCTTGACGCAACAAATGTTGAAAATAGGCAATTAGATGATGGTTAAAGGCATTTATTGAGTAAATGGTTGATTGGATATGTTGTTTGTTGCATCATCTCAATAGTTATTGGTGAATTGATATTTTTACATTGCTATATTGCCAAAATGTTGATCTCATTAATATCTGTTGTTTCATTGCTTATATAAATTGTCGAATAGTCACATGAAGTACTAACCCTTTGAGTTACAGCCTGCATATATATATATATTGTTTTTGTTGTCTTGTTCTGGGAAGGTGTTTTCATTTGGGCATACACTTCATTTATTGGTTGATTAGCTGGACTTTCTGACCTTGGTGGTAACCTGTGAGGAGGAGATTTTCCCTTGACTTTTATACTTTAACCTCTTCAAAAACCCAGGTTACCGGGGACGTCTCCCTTGGGTTAACCTCTCTAAATAGAAAGAACCTCTCCATTGAGGTGACATTGGGTGGGGAAGGTTCCTTTTTCGCCAGTTTTTCCTTTATCCTTCATCATTTTTGACCTAGCTACAAACTGTGTGATAACAGGGCCCATAACTTGTTAGAATAGAGAAGATTGTGTGCTCATTTTACCATTGACGATACCTTTGTCACCCAACCATAGGCTGAAGCCACCCTCCGAGCACCTTAACCTTGACTAATAATTACTTCGGAAGCAAACCCTAGGCTAGATAGCCAAACAAGGTGTAGCGCATATTCCTCCAAGGATAGCGCATCAACAATAGCTGATCAGATAGTCCAAACCCTAGCCAAGAGATAGTCCAAGTAGCCAAGAGATAGTCCAAGCCAACACTGAAACTGCTAGCTGCAACAGCTGCACCTGCAACTCTCCTCCACACGTGTGCACCAAACTGGGAACTGCAGTGCGAACTAGTTGTTGTTTGCAATTCTAAGATTTGTCAAATGAGAACTGACACCCTGTATTTATACTGGTTCTATCAGATTTGTTGGGGCCAACTTCTCCTTCTGGATATGTGTCTATTCAGTATATTATTATTATTTCTGGCCGACTTCTTCTCTTGGAGGCTAATNNNNACCTAATATAAATTATCTTCTTGAGCCGACAAGACTTCTAGGGTTATTAGTCAACTCATTAGGGTTTTCTCTTTCTTTCTGGAGTCTTCTATTCTCGTCAGGTTCACACATGGAGGTAAATACCTCCCACAACTACCATAATATTAACATTTCGAACATCATTTCATTGTGGAGGAAAGTTAGTGTGTGGTAGTTTTCCTTCTTCCACAAGAAGAAGCAGATTTCGAATAACATCATTCCACTATAGAGGAAAGCTAGCGCGTACTAGTTTTCCATCTTACACAAGAAAAAACGCATTTCGAAAAACATCATTCCACTGTAGGGTAAGGCTAGCACCTACTAGTTTTTCTTCTTGCATAAGCAGAAACGCATTTCAAACAACATCATTCTATTGTGGGGGAAAGATAACATGTGTTGGCTTTTCTTTTTGCACAAGAACAAGCGCATTTTGAATGGTGTCATTCTACTATGGGGTAAGTTAGCATGTGCTAGATTTCCTTCTTGCACAAGTACAAGCACATTTTGAACAACATCATTCCATTATGGTGGAAAGCTAACGCATACTAGTTTTGTTTTTTATACAAGCACAAATGCATTTCGAACAATATCATTCCACTATGGGGGAAAGCTAGCACATGCTAGTTTTCCTTCTTTCACAAGAATAAGTGCATTTCAACCAACAACATTTCATTGCGGGGGGAACTAGTGCATGTTAGATTTCCTTATTGCATAAGCACAAGTGCATTTTGAAAGACAACATACCACTGTGGAGGGAAACTAAACCATGTTAGCTTTCTTTCTGCACAAGTACAAGAACATTTCAAACAACAATATTCTACTTTGGAAGAAAGCTAGCGTGTGCCATCTTCCTCCATGCACAAGCACAAGTGCATTTCGAACAACATAATTCCATTGTGTAGAAAATCTAACTTGTGCTAGCTTTCCATCTTGCACAAGCACACACGCATTTTAAACAACATCATTCGACTATGTAGGTAAGCTAACTCGTGCTAGCTTTCCATCTTGCACAAATGCAAGTGCATTTCGAACATCATTCCATTGTGTAGAAAAGATAATGCGTGCTAACTTTCCATCTTGCACAAGCACAAAAGCATTTTGAACAACATTTTTTCACTGTAGAGGAAAGCTAGCGTGTGCTAGTTTTCCTTCTTGCACAAGCAAAAGAGCATTTCGAACAACATCATTCCACTTTGGAGGAACGCTAACGAATGTTAGCTTTCAACCTCATTCTACTATGGAAGAAAGCTAGTGCATGCTAGAATTCCTTCTTGCACAAGCATAAGCACATTTCAAACAACATCATTCCACTGTGGAGTAAAGCTATCATATGCTAGTTTTCTTTCTTACATAGACACAAGCACATTTCAAGCAACATCGTTCCATGGTGGAGGAAAGCTAATGCATGCTAGATTTCTTTCTTGCACATGCACAAGCATATTTCAAAAAACATTCCATGGTGGAGGAAATATAGCGTGTGCTAGTTTTCCTTCTTGCACAAACACAAGCACATTTCGAACAACAATTCATTGTGGAAGAAAACTAGAAAGTGTTAGTTTTCCTTCTTGCACAAACACAAACACATTTCGAACAACATTCCATTGTGGATGAAAGCTAATGTGTGCTAGGTTTCCTTCTTGCACTAGCACAAATGCATTTTGAACAACAACATTCCATTGTGGGGGAAAGCTAACACATGCTAGCTTTCCTTCTTGCACAAGAAGAAGCCCATTTCAGACAAAATCAATCCACTGTGGAAGAAAGCTAGCATGTGCTAGTTTTCCCTCCTGCACAAGCACAAGCGCATTTCATACAACATCATTCCATTGTGGAGGAAATCTAGCATGTGCTAGCATTCCCTCCTACACAAGAACAAGCTCATCTCTAACAACATCATTCCACCATGGAAGAAAGCTAGTGCATACTAGCTTTCTCTCTTGCACAAGCACAAGCGCATATCGAACAAAATCTTTCCACCATGTGGGAAAGCTAGCATGTGCTAGCTTTCCCTCTTTCACAAGCACAAGAGCATCTCAAACAACATCATTCCTCCATGTGGGAAGGCTAAAGCATGCTAGTTTTCCATCTTGCACAAGCACAAGTACATCTCGAACAACATCATTACACCGTGGGGGAAATCCAGCGCGTGTTTGTTAGATTTCCCTCTTGCACAAGAAAAAATGCATATTGAACAACATCATTCTATCGTGGGGGAAAGATAACGCATGTTAGTTTTCCCTCTCGCACAAGCGCAAATGCATCTCAAATGACATCATTCCACCATGAGGGAAAGTTAGGGTGTCGCATCTCGAACGACATCATTCCACCATGGGGGAAAGCTAGTGCATGCTAGCTTTCCCTCTTGCACAAGAACAAACGCAAGTGCATCTCGAATAACATCATTCCACCGTGGGAAAAATCTAGCGCATTCCATCTTTCCCCCACTGTGGAATGATGTTGTTCGAGATACGCTTGCGATTGTGCTTATGCAATTTCTAGTTTTCCCTCTTGCACAATCACAAGTGCATATCAAACATCATCCCACCATGAGGGAAAGATAGCGTGTGCTAGCTTTCTCTCTTGCACAAGAACAAATGCATCTCAAACAACATCATTCCACTGTGAGGGAAAGCTAGTGTGTGCTATTTTTCTCTCTTGCACAAGCACAAGCGCATCTCAAACAACATCATTCCTCCATGAAGTAAAACTAGAGCATGCTAACTTTCTGTCTTACAGAAGCACAAGCGCATTTTGAACAATATCATTCTATTGTGGGATAAAGCTAGCACGTGCTATATTTCCCTCTTGCATAAACACAAGTGCATTTTGAACAACATCATTCTAGCATGGAGGAAAACTTTCACATGCTAGTCTTCCCTCTTGCACAAGCACAAGCGCAACTCAAACATCATTCCACCATCGAGGAAACCTAACGAGTGTCATCTTTTTCTCTTGCACAATCACAAGTGCATCTTGAACATCATTCCACCATGGGGGGAAGCTAGCACATGCTATCTTTCCCTCTTGCACAAGCATAAGCGCATCTCAAACGAAATCATTCCACCATGGGGGAAAGCTAGCGCGTGCTATATTTCCCTCTTGCACAAGCACAAATGCATCTCAAACATCATTCCACTGTGGGGGAAAACTAGTTCGTGGAAACTTCCCTTCTTACATAAGCACAATCTCATCTCAAACAACATCATTCAACATGGGATAAAGCTAGCACGTGCTAGCTTTCCCTCTTGCACAAGTGCATATCGAACAACATTCCACCATTGGGTGGAAGCTAACGCATGCTAGCTTTCCCTATTACACAAGCACAAGTGCATCTCGAACAACATCATTCCACCATAGTGGAAAGTTAGCGCGTGTTGGATTTCCCTCTTGCACAAGCACAAGTGCATCTCAGATAACATCATTCTACTGTGAGGGAAAGCCAATGTGTGCTATCTTTCCCTCTTTCACAAGCACAAGCACATCTCGAACAACATCATTCCACCATGGGGGAAAACTAGTGTGTGCTAACTTTCCCTCTTGCACAAGCAAAAACGCATCTCAAACATCATTTTATCATGGGGGAAAACTAGTATGTGTCGGCATTCCCTCCTGAAAAAGTGGAAGCTCATCTTGAACAACGTCATTCCACTATGAGGGAAATCTAGCACACATTAACTTTCCCTCTTGCACAAGAACAAACACATCTCAAACAACATCATCCCACTGTGAGGGAAAACTAGAACATCTTGAACATCATCCCATCATGGGCATAAGATATCGCATGCTATCTTTCCCTCTTGCACAAATAGGAACACATCTCGAACATCATTCCATTGTGGGGATAAACTATCATGTGCTAACTTTCCCTCATGCACAAGTAGGAGTGCATCTCGAACAACATCATCCCACAGTGGGGAAAACCTAGTGTGTGCTAGATTTCCCTCTTGCACAAATAGGAGCACATCTCGATCAACATCATACCACTGTGGGGGACAGCTAGCGCGTTCTATCTTGCCTTCTTGCATAAGCAAGAGCGCATCTCAAACAACATCATCCCACCGTGGGGGAAAGCTAGTGCGTTGTAGCTTTCCCTCTTACACAAGCAGGAGTGCATCTCAAACAACATCATCCCATCGTTGGGGAAAGCTAGCGTGTGATAGTTTTCCCTACAGGATAGCTTTCCCTCTTGCGCAAGAAGGAGCTCATCTCAGACAACATCATCACATAGTGGGGGAAAGCTAGCACGTGCTTGCATTCTTTCTTGCACAAGCACGAGCTCATCTCCAACAAAATCATCCCACCATCAGGGAAATCTAGCATGTGCTAGCTTCCCCCCTTCCACAAGCACAAGCTGATCTCAGACAACATCATTTCATCATGGGAGAAAATTAGCGCATGATATCTTTCCCACTTGCACAAGCACGAGCTCATCTCAGATAAACATCATCCCACCATGGGGGAAAGCTAGTGCGTTCTAGCTTTTCCTCTTGCACAAGCACAAGATCATCTCAGACAACATTATCCCACCACGGGGTAAAGCTATTTCATGCTAGCTTTCCCTCTTGCACAATCACGAGCTCATCTCAGCCAACATCATCCCACCTTGGGAGAAAGCTAGTGCATGCTAGCTTTCCCTCTTGCACAAGCATGAGCTCATCTCGGACAACATCATCCCATCGTGTGGGAAATCTAATGCGTGCTAGATTTTTGTCTTGCACAAGCACAAACTCATCTAGGACAACATCATCCCACCATGGGGGAAAGCTAGTGCATTCTATCTTTCCCTCTTTCACAAGTAGGAGCACATCTCGAACAACATCATCCCACCAGTGGGGAAATCTATTTTTCCCTCTTGAAAAAGCAAGAGCGCATCTCAAACAACATCATCCCACCGTGGGGAAAATCCAACTCGTGCTAGATTTCTCTCTTGCATAAGCAAGAGCACATCTCAAACAACATCATCCCACTAGTGGGGAGAGATAGTGTGTGCTAGCTTTCCCTCTTGCACAGGCATGAGCTCACCTCAGACAACATCATCCCACTATGGAGGAAAGCTACCGCATGTTATCTTTCCCTCTTGCACAAGCACAAGCTCATCTTGACCAACATCATCCCGCTGTGGGGGAAAGCTAGCGCGTGGTAGATTTCCCTCTTGCACAAGCACGAGCTCATCTTAGAGAAGATAAACCCACCGTGGGGGAAATCTAGTGTGTGCTATCCTTCCCTCTTGCACAAGCACGAGCTCATCTCAGATAAACATCACCTCACCAAGGGTGAAAGATAGCCCACGCTAGCTTTCCCTCTTGCACAAGCATGAGCTCATCTCAGACAACATCATCCCACCATGGGGGAAAGCTAGCGCATGCTAGCTTTCCCTCTTGCATAAGCACCAACTCATCTTAGACAACATCATCCTACCATGGGGGAAAGATAGTGCACGCTAGATTTCCTTTTTACACAAGCACAAGCACATTTTGAACATGATTCCATTGTGAAGGAAAGCGAGCACTAGCTTTCCCTCTTGCACAAGAAGGAGCACATCTCGAACAACATCATCCCACTGGTGGGGAAAGTTAATGCGTGCTATATTTCCCTCTTACAGAAGAACAAGCTCATCTTGGAAAACATCATCCCACCATTGAGAAAAGCTAGTGCGTGCTAGCTTTCCCTCTTGCATAAGCAACAATGCATCTCAAACAACATCATCCCACTGGTGGAGAAAGTTGGCACATCCTACCCTTCCCTCTTGCACAAGGAGTGCATCTTGAACAACATCATCCCACCATGGGGGAAAGCTAGCATGTGCTAGCTTTCTCTCTTACACAAGCAGGGGCGCATCTCAAACAACATCATCCCACTAATGGAGAAAGTTAGCACGTGTTAGCTTTCCTTTTTGCACAAGCAAGAGCTCATCTTGGACAACATCATCCCACCATGGATAAAGCTAGTGCATGCTAACTTTCCCTCTCGCACAAGAATGAGCTCATCTCAGACAAAATCATCCCACTGGTGAGGAAAGCTAGCATGTGCTAGTTTCTCTCTTGCACAAGCATGAGCTCATCTCAAACAAAATCATCCCACCATGGGGGAAAGATAGCATGTGCTAGTTTCCCCTCTTGCACAATCACGAGCTCATCTTAGACAACATCATCCCACTGTGGGGGAAAGCTAGTGTGTGCTAGTTTTTCCTCTTGCACAAGCACGAGCTCATCTCAAACAACATAACCCCACCGTGGGGGAAAGCCAGCGCGTGCTAGCTTTCCATCTTGCACAAGCGCGAGATCATCTAGGACAACATCATCCCACTATGGAGGAAATCTAGCATGTGCTAGATTTCCCTCTTGCACAAGCGCGAGCTCAGCTTGGAGAACAACATCCCACCGTGGGGGAAAGCTAGCATGTGGTAGTTTTTTGTCTTGCACAAGCACGAGCCCATCTCGGACAAACATCATCCCATTGTGGGGGAAATCTAGTGCGTGTTAGCTTTCCCTCTTGCACAAGTATGACCTCATCTAAAAAAACATCATCCCCCTATGGGGGAAAGATAGATCATGTTAGTTTTAACTCTTGCACAAGGACGAGTTCATCTCGGACAACATCATTCCCTCTTGCACAATCATGAGCTCATCTCAGAAAACATCATCCCACCATGGGGGGAAGCTATCGCGTACAAGATTTCTATCTTGCACAAGAACGAGTTCATCTAGGATAACATCATCCCAATGTGGGGGAAAGTTAGCATGTCCTAGCTTTCCCTCTTGCACAAGTAGGATCACATCTCGAACAACATCATTCCATTGGTGGAAAAGATTTCCCACCATGGGGGAAAGCTTGTTGGCATGTTTTACAGACAGTGTATGCTTGTCATTGATGGCAAGTACAGTAGTGATGATGGCTTGACAAGATAAGAGTATGCATCGACAGCAAAATAGGAACAAAGTAAGATCAGGAGGAGTTAGAACAGAGTCGGACGCTGTACGAAGGTATGCTTGTCCATTTGATGGAAAACAAGCAGGCAAGGAATACCAACAATGCAACGATGATTGAATAACAAGATCGAAGTTTTGGTCAAACTTCATTTCAGAGTTTTCGACTACCGGGATTTCGGATACCGGGAGATGGAGAAGTCAGAGACTCTCAACATCAGGAGTCCCGAAATGCCAAGATGTGAAAACCCGAAAAGGAGCATCACTCGAAATGTTGAATACTGGGATTTCGGTTACCGGGAAATGGAGAAGTCATAGACTCTCATCATCTTGAGTCCCGAAGTGCCGAAAAATGAAACGTCGAAATTCCAGAAGCAGGCACATCATATTGGGATTTCAGTTACCGGGAAATGGAGAATTCATAAACTCTCATCATCTTGATTCCCAAAGTGCCGAAATACGAAATCCTGAAACAGACACATCAACAAACTACGTCAGCAAACCACGTCAGCTAAGGACACATGGCACAATCAGGGAATGACAAGTGTCAAGCTGATTCAACATTTTAGGTACATGTAAGTCACAAATCAGAGTGACATGTTGCAGCTATTCAACACGTGTGAATCCGGGTATGACTTCAAGAAGTTTACATCACATCGGAAATTTCTATTTCGGGGTTTTACATAGCAAGCAAAATCTCCACCATCACGATGTATGGAACTCCAAAATGCCGAAAGGGACCATTGTGAGTCTGAAAAACTTGAAGGGAAAAACGTCGAAATCCCGTCAACCGTCCATCTCAGTGGGTTATGTGAACCATCTGATCACTTCAGAGATTTTGTGATCATGAATTTGATAATGTTGGAGTCACGATGACTCGAAAGGGAAAAACGCTGAAATCGCGAAACCCGAAGTCACGAAATGATAAAGACTCCATATCGGAGTTTCGAAGACCAGGAGTTGGAGTAGTCAAGAGAGAAGACTCCTCATCTCAGGAGTCCCGAAATCGCGAAACCCGAAGTCGTGAAATGCCGAATTCACTAAAAAGAAAAACTCGGGAGTATGAACCTTTGATTTGACTCCATTTCGGAGTTCCAGATACCAGAACTTGGAGGTGTCAAGAACATTTCACCACAGAAACGCCGAAATCCCGAAATGCGGTTTTGCTATATATAGTTTCGAACTAGCTGGTGGTCACTGCTTGTGGTCCCGTGGGGGAAGGAGCTAGTATAGACAAGCTCCTTTTTAGAGTTTCGGGGATCATGATATGGGGTGTAACAAATCTTTACCTCGGGGATCCCAAAATACCGAAATGGAAATTGGCGAAATCAATGCAAGATCACATGAAGTCAATCCAATGGTGCAAGGGGTTTTGGGCACGATCGGAGGGCTAATGTTGCTCCTCGCAATCTAACTATTGGAAACCATTGATGGTCTCTGCCAGAAGATTTGAAGAAACCTCTGTGTGATCGCCAGAGGAGCTGAAGGGTCTCCAAGCTTCATCCAGTCAATGAAGACGATTCTTAGAGGGACTGACAAGTGGATGAGAGTTGAAGTTTGTAACTGAAACAAAAAGTATAAGCTCAACTATACCAGAGAAGACGTAGAGTCTTGACTACCAGAGAGGTTGAGGAATCTTAGCATGACATCTAGTGATGTTGAATGTGTGGGCAAACCGTCAGAGAAGCTAAAGGGTTACCATGATGATCAGACAAAGCACTCGAGATGTGGAGGAGATGAATGCGGTGTGAGTAGGCAGATGCATTGCATACATTGCATGCACAAGGTGCACAAAAGATGTAAGTATACAGCACAGAGAAGTGATGAGGTTGTTGTTGCTGAGGTGAAGTAATGCATGTGTGAAGAAGTAAAG
>CBVK0100502627.1:0-10506 GCA_900067695.1 Picea abies | reverse complement strand
TATCAGAGCTTGAATCTTGTCTGTAGATTTCAGGCAAGGGAAGTTGGAGGTAAAGGAGCACTCTGATACACATCAAATTTGTGGTATCAGAGTGGGATTTCATCTATATGTTTCAGGTGAAGAGAGAAGGCAAAGGAAGAGAGAGTGTCAGAGACTCTGTGATGGTTGTTTGAGGGTAGGAAACAATCAAGGAGACAGTAAGGAAGACTGTGGAAGAGGATGGAAACACTCAAGGGTGCAGAGTGATAGTAGCAGGTGTGCCAGGAGGGCAGATAGTTACAACAAGATGGCTACAAAATGATATACAAGTGCTGGAAGGAAAGACCCATAGCTGATGAGAAAATCTGAATGGGATAAAGAACTTGTCAATATGAGGGCAAGGATGGATGAGCTTGCATTTGAGATACAACAGAACACCAAGTCGAGATGGGTATATGAATGGCCCATGAGGACGAAAGAAAAATGGCCATTCAAGGAGTTGATGGCTAGAAGACAGTGTAGGTTGTTTAGAGGATGGTTGAAGCATGATGAAAACCTCGACGGACTTGAGGAGATGGTTCAGGTATGTAAACTAGAGACTGGGAGAAACCTCGGTAGTGAGGATGAATTGGGATCAGCTAAAGATCTCAAGGATTGTCAAGAAGACAGTCAGGAAATTCCCAATTGCCAGGAGGGAAAAGAGTTGAGGTCGTTGTGGGATCTCATGGATTGTCATGAGGATAGCTGACAAATTTCACATTTCTAGGAGGAAAATGATATGAGGTCACTACGGGATCTCGTGGACTGCCAGGGGGGCAGCAGGAAAATCCCAATTTTCCAAGAGGGCATGGGAACATAAATGAGGCTATCTGAGAGTCTTATGGATAGAAATGAGGCTATCTGAGAGTCTCATGGACTCAGAGGTGAGTTCAAATCATCCTGAGGAGCTGACAGAGTAGGTGAGATCAGAGAAGAGTTTGGATCAACATGAGTAGCTGACAGAGAAGGAAGATCAGAGAAATCTTCTAATGATTGGGGGAATTGAAATATTCTTTCCACATAGCCAAGATGAGGAAAAAATATGCGTTGTTGATGAAGCAGCAATAGAAGAAGAAGACCAGCCAGTCGTGACTATCAAAGAAGAAGAGTAGGAAGATGTGGTACTCACTCCATGGGAGATGGAGCTGGAGATGTTGGAGGATTGGATGAACAATCCAGAGCAAGCAGAAGAGAATTTTGAGGAATCGCTCAAAGACTTCAGTTAGGGAGATGAATTGGCAAAGACTGTAGTACTGAGGTATGCAATAGATAATGAAGAGAAATCCCAGGTTGAGGAGCAACTAGACGAAGCTGGAATTCAGCTAGCAGGAGAACTAGAAGAACATGAAACTAAACAACAGTTTAGTAAGGAGACTGCGGAGATGAAGTCTGCAGCAGAGTGGACACTTAGTTCCACAAAAGATAAAGGAGATGGCATGGGAGATCATTGTGATCTGTCCATCTGCAGATTGGGAATAGATGAAGAGGATGGCATGGGAGATCATTGTGATCTGTCCATCTACAGAAAAATTTTGCAGCAGAGGAGACTGCATGAACAGAGCCAGCCACTGGAGCAGCTGGACGAAGTGATTGAGAAGATCAGAAGGCTGATGATAGAGTCAGTAGAGACTGCCAGCATGGAGAATCTCGACAAAGAAACAACAACAACAGTGCAGCAACAGTAGCAGTAGCCGGGAGATGGAGTAGATGAACAACTCCAGAAATTTGTTTGGGATCCAGGAGGATTTCAACAGCTGAGGGTGGAAGCACATGAGTAGGATCTCATGAATTTTGTAGCTAAGGACTATGATGCAAGAGCATCTTTCCATGTCAATCAGCCAGCTAGCTAGCCCACATCAGCACACGCATTCAATGAAGAGGGGCAGCCTCATTTCAAATTTGAAATTTGAATGTAATTAATGTTGTAGGTTGTTGAGCCATGAGGCCGTGCTTTGCACAGGCTGTAGATAAGGAGGCCTTTAATGTTTGTAAGGATGAGATCTAGATCCAATTTTGGACTAGACAACCCATTCAATGTAATTGAATAGGGTAGGTAGATTGGAGGGAAGAGCTCAAAGAGCCCCCTCATGTAAAAGATCGAGAGACCTTCTTTGTATGATGATGGTAGTATTGGTAGCAGAGTAGGAAGAGAGAGAGTAGAGAAGGAGCCGAGACTCTGTTAAAGTTCATGCTCAAAACACCTTTGTAAAGAGGCATTTTTATTAATACAAACCAGAGCAGTTTTTCCTGCATATTGTCTGTGTTATGTGAATGTCTATGTGTGTTCTTTTGTATGCTGTAGATGTATGTTAGGAATGCATTTGCAGGAGTTATTTGATTTCAGGGTTAGAGGTCTTTGAGGCTTCACACTAGCAGGGTGTGACAGAACGCTGCGGGTTCTGATAGCCATGCACAGAGAGCGCATTTTTGAATTCTGGGGGTTCAGACAAAGGCGTGCCAGGAGGGCACAGTAGCGCAAATCATCAACTCAGCGGAAGACCTCAAGGTTGTTGAACACCTTGGAGGTAGGGTTGTGTAGGGAAGACACAGTTGCAGACAGAAACTCTGCTATGAGTTCTGTAGAGCTCTTCCAAGTGGGCATTGAGCATATGCATAGTGATGCATTGAAGAAAAACTTTGTTGTGAGTTCAGACAGAATTCAGAATCACTAAGGATTCTAGACACTCTGCCAGGAGGGCATTGAGTAGGNNNACACTCTGCCAGGAGGGCATTGAGTAGGTGCTAGAGAGCACAGGAAGAACCCTTTGAGTTCTGAAAATTGAAGAAGATTCCATAGAGGGATCTTCGTAGGGTTGTTGAACACCCTGAAAGACTCGGCAATAGGTTGCTTGAGCTAAGGAGTGCCAGGAGGGCCTCATATTTCTCCATCTGCAGGAGAAGGAAGAAGAGTAAAATCCCTTAAGAGATCTGAGTAACGGGAAATCTCAGAAGAGATAACACTTTGGGTGTAAAGACTCTGCAGAAGTGTAGAAGTCGCAAAATCCCTTGAGGATTCGAGAGTAAAGATCAGGAGGAAGAGCGTTTTCACGTACGCAGGCGAGACTCAAGGTAAAGAGTTCGCAGAGGAGAGAGAAAAGGTTGAGGCCTTTGGCTTTTGGAAATTCTTCCAAGTCCGGGAAGAAAGCGCAGAAGCTCAGGAGGAAGCATAACTATCGTCGGATCAGTCGAAGAGATCTGGACCATTGAAATTTCCACGTCCAGGGAACAGTGGAGGAGAACGCGGGACAGAGGAGATTTTATGCCATTAGATCTCGCTCAGAATACCCAAAAGCCATTGGATCAGTAGGAAGTTGTGCATGGCTTAATCCTTAAGTGCATAACATAGAACTGGAGAAGTTCCAAAATAGTTAACACATCAGGATTTCAGACTTCGGGATTTCAGAGATCTCGAGGACAAGAGGTTGGGACACTCCATGACGAAAGTCCTAAAATAGCGAAAGGATTCACAATCATCTGTTGGAAGGAGGATACGTGTCGTGAGATCACCCACATCAGGGATTCAGACATCGGGACTCACAGAGGTGAGCTTTTTGACTTCGCACCTGGCGAAGTCCCGAAAAGATCACAGTCGTCCATTCGTTGGGACACGTGGCGGAGATCGAGGAACTCGTCGATATTTCGGCTATCGATGATTCAAGTTGATAGAGGACTTGCATCACTGGGGGTCGTAAGTCATGAAATCATGAAATGCAGGAGGAATGTCCATATTGAGGAGACGCGTGGCAACAATCCAGGATTTCGAGAGATTTTCCGAAAGGAGGCCATTTTGGCAAATCGAAAATCGGGAATTCGGGAGTCCTGTTGACAAGAGGTCGAGCTCTCATATTGACAAACCTCAAAATAAGACTGTGGTCTTATGAGGAGTGGTCACATGGACTAGGGGCATAGGTAGATTGGAGGGAAGAGCTCAAAGAGCCCCCTCATGTAAAAGATCGAGAAACCTTATTTGTATGATGATGGTAGTAGTGGTAGCAGAGTAGGCAGAGAGAGAGTATAGAAGGAGCCAAGACTCTGTTAAAGTTATTTCTCATAACACCTTTGTAAATAGGCATTTTTATTAATACCAACCAGAGCAGTTTTTCCTGCATATTGTCTGTGTTATGTGAATGTCTATGTGTGTTCTTTTGTATGTTGTAGATGTATGTTAGGTATGCATTTGCATGAGTTATTTGATTTCAGGGTTAGAGGTATTTGAGGCTTCACACCAGGAGGGTGTCACAGAATGCTGCGGGTTCTGATAGCCATGCACAGAGAGCGCATTTCTAAATTCTGCGGGTTCAGACAAAGGCGCGCTAGGAGGGCACAGTAGCGGAAATCATCAACACAGAGGTAGACCTCAAGGTTGTTGAACACCTTGGAGGCAGGGTTGTGTAGGGAAGACATAGTTGCAGACATAAACTCTGTTGTGAGTTCTGTAGAGCTCTGCCAAGTGGGCATTGAGCATATGCATAGTGATGCATTGAAGAAGAACTCTGTTGTGAGTTCAGACAGAAGTAAGAATCACTGAGGATTCTAGACACTCTTCTAGGAGGGCATTGAGTAGGTGCTAGAGAGCACAGGAAGAACCCTTTGAGTTCTGAAAATTAAAGAAGAGTCCATAGAGGGATCTTCGTAGGGTTGCTGAACACCCTGAAAGACTCAGCAATAGGTTGCTTGAGCTAAGGAGTGCTAGGAGGGCCTCATATTTCTCCTTCTGTAGGAGAAGGAAGAAGAGTAAAATACCTTAAGAGATATGAGTAATGAGAAAGCTGAGAAGAGACAACACTTTGGGTGCAAAGACTCTGCAGAAGTGCAGAAGTTGCAGAATCCCTTGAGGATTCGAGAGTAAAGCTCAGGAGGAAGAGCATTTTCACGTATGCAGGTGAGACTCAAGGTAAAGAGTTCACAGAGGAGAGAGAAAAGGTTGAGGCCTTTGGCTTTTGGAAATTCTTCCAAGTCCAGGAAGAAAGCGCAGAAGCTCAGGAGGAAGCATAGCTGCAGTCAGATTAGCTGAAGAGATCTGGATCGTTGAAGTTTCCACATCCAGGGAGCAGTGGAAGAGTGCGCAGGACAGAGAAGATTCTGAGCCGTTGGATCTCTCTGAGAATACCCAAGAGCCGTTGGATCGGTAGGAAGTTGCGCGTGGTTTAATCCTTAAACTCAAAACAAAGAACTGGAGAAGTTATGAAATAGTGAACACATCGGGATTTTAGACTTCAGGATTTCGGATATCTCGAGGACAAGAGGTCGAGACACTCCACAATGAAAGTCTTGAAATAGCGAAAGGATTCATAGCTGTTCATTGGAAGGCAGACACGTGTTGCGATATCACCCACATCGGGGATTTGAACACCAGGACTCACAGAGGTGAGCATTTTGACTTCGCACCTGGCGAAGTCCTGAAAAGATCACAACTGTCCATTCGTTGGGACACGTGGCAGAGATCGAGGAACTCGTCAGTATTTCGGCTACTAGGGATTCAAGTTGACAGAGGACTTGTGTCACTGGGGGTCGCAAGTCATGAAATCATGAAATGCAGGAGGACCGTCCATCTTGAGGAGACACATGGAAGCAATCTAGGATTTCGGGAGATTTTCCAAAAGGAGGCCATTTTGGCAAATCGGAAAGCAGGAATTTGGGAGTCCCGTTGACAAAAGGTCGAGCTCTTATATTGATAAACCCCGAAATAAGATTTTGGTCTTATGAGGAGTGGTCACATGGACTAGGGGCATAGCTAGAGCGGCCTAATGCAAGAAAATCCTTTTCGGCAAATTGGCATTTCAGAGATCGGAAGGTCGTAGAGTCAAGGACTCAAGAGATCAGGACAATGAGGGTTCCGAAACGTGAATTTTCTTGTTCGGGGAAAAAATCCATAGATGTGTACAGAGGTTGTGGCCGAGAACAGAAGGACCTGTGGATCAAAAATTTGGGATTCCAACAGGGAATCAAAAGAAGAAGGACCTGTGGATCAAAAATTTGGGATTCCAACAGGGAATCAAAAGAGCTACTTCAGCTCAGGGAAGTTATTGAATGATCCTATGAGTGGACTTTGGCCTGAGGGTCAGAAGGGGTCTGCGTCAGTCGGAGAGCCTAGATGTTGAAGGCCAGGGAGCCTGATTTTGTATATGTAAATAATCACATCATTAATATAATTACATCGTTGCATGTAGACCAACGATGATCAAATATTTATGGGGGACTAAGCTCCATTGGGTAGGGAAAGGGATGCGGCTGAGAGGCTAGGAAAAAGGGGCTAAGCTAGATGGATTATTGTCGATGAAATATTATAATATATTTTCATAAAATACTAAGGTTGGGGAAATAACCCATGTTATCCTAAGTTCCTTTGGAGAAAGGAATGAAATCCAAGTGGAGAGGAACCAACTCTTAGAAGATCCATGTGTCAACCTAGGCGCATGCAATTTTATGGGCGAAAATCTGTCATTGTGGGGGTTCACTCACTATTCTGGCCATGCCCCTCACACACTCTCACACTCAGATTAAGCATTCACGTAACCAACCATTTTCCTCCATCGTTGACCTCTGATACCTCTGAAACCTGTAAACCCATGAAGCCATACCTGATTTTTCTATTATTGTTACCCGTTGACTTAAGAGATGGACATAAGAAGAAGGTTGTCAGGCCTATGGTTTTGAAGAGGCCGGTGGTTAGGCCTGTGGATTGAAGAAGAAGGTTGTCAAGCCTATTAGAAACTCTCTCCAGCTGAGAGATATTGTTGGGGAAGTTATTTCTCCTGGGGGGAGTCCAACAACAACCACTAAACTATGAGAACTCTTGATCTGACCTGTAATTGAAGCCCTAGAAGGGAAGTGGAGAATCGATCTACTGTGGAATAGTGAAGGTGTATATTTCTGGGGTGGGACATGTATGTGGGGAATGAGAGTCTGTGAGTGATGGGCGTAAGTAGGCTCCTAGGAGGGAATCCTTCATGTTTCATTCTGCAGCTTTCCATAGTCTCAGCCTAGCCTAGGATTCTGTTTACCTTGGGTGGAATTTGGTCCCATCTCAAGGGTGAACCACCGTTGATATCTTGGATCAGCATGGTCTAAGGATCGGAGGTCCGCGAAAGATCTCCATGCAGTTAGTGGATTTCTTAAAAAGATAAGTACCATCTCTATGATAATTTATGTTGTGTACTCTGTACATCTCATGATATTTACAATATTGCTTGTGTAAATTGTTTTAGAAGAATGTCGTGATTTCCGCATTAATTGTGTATATATATAGAATGTATATTATATGTTTAAGGATATATGTATGATGCTCTGAAAAGAGCATTGTGTGCCATAGGCTAGTAGGTCTATGCCTAGGTATGGACAATTTTGATTATCAGAGTAGGGTGAGAAGTTTGTTTTGTATTTACTTCAAGTGACATTGCCCAACAAAAGTTTGGGCTTGTTACAAATTTGTATCAGAGCTCGAATTTTAGCAGTTAGGTGGTATCCTGTCCCCGACCTCGGCGCGTTAAAAATTAGTATCAGAGCCTAGTTTTCGACATTGAGATTGAATTGGGCCATATAAGTGGTTACGAAAGTAAAAGATCATAGGGAATTGTTGTCAGGAGGGACAAAATTCAAAATTGTAGAGCATCCTAGAGTACCAAGCGAACACCTTGGTCATGTTTAGAAGCTCAGGAGGTATAGCAGTTTAAGAAAATCAACAGAGAAAATAGATTGCGGTAACCGTGGGTTTGGAACCTCAAAAATTAATTTTTTTTCGTTATATTGGTTCGGGAAGGGACAAATCCCTTACAATCGTTGGATCCACAGAAGGTGCATGAAGGTTAACCACTGAAGTCCTTTGGACATTGCCCCTCCAACCATTTTAAAACTACAATAGAGAAAATTTTCGAAGCCCGAAGCTCTGAAGTCTCAGAGCCCCGAAGTTACGAAGTTCAGAACCAATCTGGACCATCCATTTTTGGGGACACATGTCTAAGGATTAAGAGATGATCAGAGTTTGATAGTCTGAGGGTTGAGTGGTGTTCAACAATGAGATCCTATGAAGTCCTAGAGCCCCAAAGTCCCGAATCTTTGGGAGGCGACTGTTCAATAGTTCAACGTTCAGGAGGAACGTGGTGTTCAACAATGAAATCCTTCGAAATTTCAGATCTATGAAGTCCCAGAGCATCAGAGTGACATGTATCATTCTTAGGTTTGAAATTTGAGATTTATAAGGTGTGTAGGAATAAAATATCTCGAATCCTGATGTGTCGAAGTCCCGAAGCATCAGTTATGATGTGGCATGATGACATCACTTGGGGTGATGTGGAATTTTCCTAAGAATTCCATGTGTCATCGAGTTTTTTAATTTTCATAGGTACTTGGCACCTATTGCGACCTTAAACATGTCTCTTGAAAGTGGGGCCATGTGTCACCACCTTGATTGTTGACAAAAGAGCTAAGTGGACCTTGGAGGGATCTGAAGTTCGGAGGTTCTACATTCATCCGTTCGGAGGATGGGAGGAGTATTGCAACAAAAACCTCTGAAGCCCAAATTAATGAAGCTATGAAGTAGTGGAACCCCAAAACTCTAATGGTGTATTGTTGTGGATTCACCAGTTCAACGGTCCAGGGGTTTTGTGATGTGTCGAAGGAGATTCCATCGAAGTCGAAGTTCAAGAGTGACATGACTTAATGATGTCACTAGGGGTGACGTGGACCGATTCATCAATTCGGCATTTGAAATAATTGTTGAGTTTAGTAGAGAAGTTCTTCGGAGCATAGAAGCTTCAAAGCCTGAAGTTTTGAAGCAGTAGAGCCCTGAAGGTATGAGGATGCACTATGCAAGGATTGATCGGTTCGACGTTTAGAAGAAGGAAGGCATGAGGTATCAAGAGATTCTGAAGCCCGAAGTTTCATAGCCCCAAATATCTTAAGGCTCTAAATAAGCTCCTATCCGATAGCATCGGGTCACAACCCATGGTCACATGCATTCAGGGGCCGAAGAAATATGGCTAGTGGCAGAAAGTTGTTTTTGAAAATAGAGAATGGCTTAGAGAAGGAGCTTGTGGGTTTTTTAATTTGTACATACCTACACCCAATGAGGTAAAGGAGGCCTCTAAATATGAATATATTACCTAGCATTGATCAAAGAGTCAATTCGGTTATGAGATGGAAGAATCCATGTGTAGGAATCACATCATTGAAAAGACAATTGTTCAAGCATCCATAGATTTTTGCTCAAAACTTAGAATTGAGCATGGAAGCAAGAATTGGAAAGGTCTTAAACAATAGAAGATAAATCTTCACTGAGAAATTAAATCCCAATAGTCAATTTCTTGGGAAATCAACAGAAAAGAAGTCTGATATATTAATGAATTAGAATGGCACGTATTTTCATGAAATTATTAAGAACAGTTAACCTGACAAAGTTTTGTTGGCTGCACAATTTTTGTAGAATCAACAGCTTCCAGAACATAGTAGAGTTATCACAAAGTGTATAGAGATGGGTGATGCACAAGAGGCTTAAAGTCAGGAAGATGAGATTAGAGGAATCGATGTCCATTTGGGTATGGAAGGAACCAACTCCAATGGACATGGAAAAGAAAATGATGATAAAATAAATATGGTTGAGACCATAAAAAAATTGTAGATAGATGTTCAAAGCCACAATTTTGACAATGAGAGGCTTATGAAGGCCAAGGAATAGTAGGAAGACTTCAATATGATGTTAATGAAAATACTGGACAAATTTGAAAAGAATTTGGATAAGGAGAGTGGCTCTAGCAATTTAGGAATCCATAGGACCCTTGAGGGAGAAGGAAGATCAAGGAGTGGTAGAAAACAATATGATCACTCCCAAATGAATTCCAATAGGAGAGAACATAGCAGCTCAAGTCCATCCCCTGTCAGGAAGCATAGGAGGTCTGGGGTAGATGAATTGAAAGGAGAAATGACCAAGATCAAGACTCCTACCTTTGATGGATAGCATAAGAAAGATGAATATGCAGATACATGGTTGTTATGCATGAGAAAATACTTCTAGCTACATAATAATTCTTCTCATGAAGAAGGAAGAATTGTGATTTATCAGTTGAAGGGAAAAAAACCCATCTGGTGGAATCAACTTGTCTAAGTGTAACAGATCAGAGAGAAGAATGTGATTTGGAGGGAATTCAAGAATCATTTTGAGAAGAGATACCTGACCAAGAGGTATTATGACAAAAAGATGAAATATTTCTTTAAACTTAGACTTGGTAGCATGACCATTGATGAGTATGAAAGGATATTTTTAGAACTGTTGAAGTATGTATCCTTCATCAAAGATGAGACCGCTAATATTTAGAGGTATCTAAGTGGGATGCCATCCTTTATTAGTGACAAGATTCAATATGATGATCCCAAGACTTTGGAGGAAACCATAAGGGGAGTCAAGTGCTTATATGATCAACATAAAGGAAATATTATGTAATGTCCCCCACCTCTTAGAGAGGTAATGAGGAGACTCAGTGACCTGGGCACCCC
>CBVK0100502622.1:378-10510 GCA_900067695.1 Picea abies | reverse complement strand
ATTAGTTTAATTCTTGCTTATAGTTTTGTTTTTCTTTCTCTAACTATTTCCTCTACAGCTGTCATGCTCAGCAAGACCCAACTGGGCATGTAATCACCTCTTATTTTCTCACCAAGGTGACGAAAAGGGTGCAAACAACCACAATTACTGATCATGGTTTAAAACTCATAGATATCACCGAAAATGTTGTAAATGCATGAAACAAAAATTGTGACCAAAATTGATGTTGGTTATGGAGGATCAATGTCTTTATCTTTATCTTTTAGTTATAGAGCTCCTCCTAGTAGCAACCTTGGTGAGCATGTCTAGGTTTCTTTTTTCCAATTCTTCTTTGAAAGGTTGCAGCTTTGCCTTCAATTTTATGATTTGAGCTTGATGGGATTTGTTGTGCCTGTAGATATTCTTGAGTTGTCTATGAAGGGGCAGGAATATTTTATCCAAACACATGGCCTTATCAATGGTCTCATGGTACATGCCCAACATCTCCTTAAGATTCTTACTAGAACCCAAGTCTTCATTTTTCAACTTATCAACTTCAGATCTTGCTTTCTTGAGTTGCCTCTTGAGCCTCTTCAAGGTGGGATTACTTTCATGTTGAGGAGTAGTGATATCAAAAACTTCAATAGGTTGCTCAGACGATTTAGATTTACTTTTTTTTTGGTTGAATTCTCTGTTGCATCATCCTTCACATTGATATTTTTCTTGGTTGTTGCTCTAGTAAAATGCCTCCTAGGTTTAATATTGTCTACAGCAATGGGTGGGGAAAAACCATTTTTTTCCCTTTTAAGCCTCTTGGTTTGCTTGAGGGAACCTCCATAGGGATAGGATATGCCATGGGTGAAACTTCTCCATATGGAGGTTGTGAAGGACCTCCTCATCCTACTTCATTAGTGCCTTTGTCATCTTCATCATTCATATTACCCCTTCTCTTCTTCCTGGCCTCTGAATACACATCCCTCTCAATAGAAGTAGGACTTTGTCTCTTGGACTGTGGAGTGGGGGAAACATCTAACTGAAATTGTGATGAAGTAAATAATTTTTCCCAATAAGTGTTTGTCTTCCTCAACTCCTCCATTACTAACATTTTAATAAGGCCAGAGTGAAAAAAAATTGTGTCTACTTGCTTTGACTTGGCTTAAGCTCTGTCAGACATCTTACCAATGCTTCTAAAAAGATAAAATGGAAGGTTCATGGCTTCTTTTCCTATGAAGTGTAACAACATCCTGATGTGGTATTGATACACCATGTTAAATCTCCCCTCACATGTGAAGTATATCTGGATAAACCTCAGCATATTATCAAAACATTCATGCATGTGGCTTCTAGGTACCCCTTTGGACAAGTTGTCCTCCTGATACTTTGGCTTAAGGAATTCCTTTGAGAAGGAAGAACTTAATTCCATAGCTTTGAACCATTTCTCTCCATTGTTTGGTATCTCTATTGCAACAGAGATGGAATGCTATGAAACATCAAAATATATCCTCCCTACTTTGGTTTTAGTCCCATTAAATTGAGTGCAAACTCATTGGCCACCTCTGGATGCCCCCTCTGCATCTTTTGACAAAAAATTATACAACCTACCCTATGAAAGGATTCTTTGAACAAAGGTTCATATTTAAGGAGTTGCAAATTATAAGGATCTATCCTCACAATATCCTCTCCCTTATGATCCTTCTTGTTTTGTTGACTATCCATATCTATTGCTGGAAGAATGCTTTATGTAAATTTTATGACAACTAGGTGTGTAAAAACAAAATGTTTGGGAATTTAGGGTTTTAATGACAAAATTGTTTTCATAAGGCTCACATTGTCCAAGTATTTATACACATTGAGTTATGATATGGAGAACACTTCAAATAGGAGGTATGAGTTAACAGCAACTGATATTTATAATAAAAGGAAGTCAAGTGACAATTCTCTGCTAAAACAAGGTTTTCATCAAAATAAAAAATTAGTTGGAAGCATTAATGATGTATGCAATTTCAGGTTAGGTTCTGTAAATGATTTGACCACAAACTTCATGTTTGATTGTGGTCTCCTTCAATGGATTAATATTACATTTAAAAATGATGCAGAAGTCGGGGGTTTCAGCAGTTCTGGAATAGAGGATTTGTAGCGCCTTGTTCGCAACGCCAAATCAACTAGTTTGTAGTGTTGAGGTATTTAAATGGAACAGGTCACTTCTTAGCAAAGAAAATGATGTTTTTAGGTCAAGGTAATAGTCTGGACTGGTGAGCATAATTCAAGGTGCCATGGATAAGTATTTTAAGGTTGGCAGCATGAAGGTTTAAACAGTTCATAGCACCAGTGCATAAGGCAACACAAACCCCTCTTTCAACCTTTAAATAGTGTGAAAACCATCAAGGAGTACCTAATTATCCTCGTTATGATGTTGATTCCTGTAAACTTGAGTTGATCTGTTTGCAAGCTATCCAACTCCAATGAGCCTCTTCATCTAGTCTGCAGCGCCTGTTCGCAACACCAAATTCAAACTCAAATGCGCAGTTCAAGGAGATTGTTAGAAGATCTATGAAATAATCCCTGAAAAGTTGGTTAAATGAGGGCATTAAAAACAATGAAATATCCTTTGACACATTCCTTAACTGAAATTATGACAAATGAATGCTTGAGGTACTTGTGAGTATGTTGTGAACTCTCCTGGTGAGTTAGCAGCAAATGCACCCAACTTTGACTTGACATTTAAACAGTTGGATGGTGACATAGGGAAATTTTTGTACAACTAGAGGTATGACATGTCAAGGTAATTATTTTAGGATCAAAAGTGTGACTCATAGGGACTTATTTACCTTGTCATGATGACTAATCTCATGACATAAGGACTCTAAAACAAGGGTAAACACAACTTTTCTTATTCAAATAAAAAATTTAAGCTATGGAAACAACAAGAAGACTCAAAACCTAAGACTTGTAAAACCATGTGACTCAAAAACAAAACCAAAGTGATTTTCTTGACCCCTACAATTTTATGTGCTAACACCTCTAACACTGAAAATTCATCAAGCGGGATTCAAAACCCCCTGACACATGAAGGTGGCCATCTATGTGTTAATATGGTCAAGTCTCATATTGGCGTAGCCACTCGATCTCGTTATTATGGTTCTTCATAGACTGTTACAGGTCTAGAGTCTCTCCCTCCTCTGGAAACACCCTTGCAGATCGAAAAGTCAGAACCTCTGCCTCGTATTCCGAAGGGAGTACTAAAATGCTCTGACCACAATCCTAATGCCAAAGCTACCCAAAACTATTTGATTATCGAAGATCTAGGTCAAACCCCTTGTGCGATATCAGATTTGGAGGTGCTCCAGATGTTTCCTTCACAGAGGAACATTGTGTTATCTGCTTTAGGAGATCTAGACCCATGTGGCTCAAAGGTTATTAAGTTTGAAGTCACGAATGTTAAGCCTCGCTTGCTTTACCACGTGGCATTTCAAATCCATGTGGAGTACATGAAATTTACCATCAAACACATTATAATTGATGAAAGTTTTGCAACGTGTGTGATGTCCCTAACCTATTGGAAATCCATTGTCTCTCTGACTCTATCCCAATCTATGACTATGTTGACCGCATTTGATGGACGTTCATTTCAACCCCATGAAATTATTTCCACTTTTCCAGTCCAATTAGGTGGAAATATAGAGGAGGTTGATGTTGAGGTGGTTGATGCATCCCTTGACTATAATTTATTACTAGAGTGTAATTGGACTTATGCCATGACCGCAGTCATGTCATCTGTTTTCTGCACTTTATTTTTTCCTCACGAAGGGAAAATAGTGACGATTGAGCAGTTTTCCTTTGCGCATGCCATTCCTAATGAAACAGTTGGACCTTCCATCCCAGTGATCGATAATTCTCGGTAGGAAAACGAGAATTTTGGTGTCGAAATGTATTCCTCTCTCATGGGTAGCTTTGATTTCGTGGCACTAATCCATCACATTCATTCCATTTCCAGTAGGCCTTCATCATCAATGAGGTATGTTCCTTTTCGTACTTCATATTTAAACAATCCTTGGACCCTACCTTCCCTGACTATATCGTGCGAAGGTTAGTCACACATTGGGATGGAAATTCTACTGTCAACGGCGGAGGTTGTGTATCAGGCTATCCTTAACACTAGTGTTGACCTGGATCCTTTCTCCCTGCAAACGAAGGAGGAGTATCTCGTTCTAGAGCCCGTATGGGCCATCCAAGCATATTTTTCCCATGATTTCCTTGACAATAATTTTCCTTCAGATGAATCCATCTTATAGGCCATGTATGGTACCAATAGGCCTTGGGATGATATGCATCATCACTCTTATTTCCTCCCAGATCTTGTTCGGATCGAACATGACAACTTTAGATCTACCTTGAGTGATATGGTCGATCACATTGTGGTTCCACTAGATATGCATGATGTTTATGTCGAAGGAAACATGGAGAATATTTCTCCTATCGTCACGATCGACGTCTCTCGAATTCCTAGAAAAATTGAAAACATTCGACAACTTCAAGGTTATGACGAAGGATAACTTATTGCGTCGGTTCGTAGTGAACTATGAAAATTTAAATAAGGGTTTCATGTGTCTTTTGAAGAAGGATAATATATTTATATGGGATGAGCGAGCCCATGAATCCTTCTATGCTCTTAAGAAATCCTTGGTATCGACGCCTCTGTTGAAACCTCTAGACTACAGTAGAGACTATTTTCTTTATATCGTCACATCCAAAGGGACAGTTGGTATGGTTCTGGTTTAGGAGGACGATGAGCTCCATGAGCACATTGTCTACTATCTTGGTCAAAACCTAGTCGGTCCTTAACTTAAATACTCTCACGTAGAGAAACTGGCCTTGGTCGTCGTACATGCAGTTCAAAGATTATGACATTATATATTGCTTTGAAAAACTACCGTAGTTGTGGATATCAATCCATTTCAATACTTCCTCACCAGGCATATCATAGGGGGGAAATAAAATAAGTGGATTGTTATTTTGCAAGAGTTTGATCTCGATTTCACTTCGACGAATTCTAAGAAATCTCTATTTTTTTATGAGTTGATATCAAACTTCCCTCGAATAGATGAGGACATTTTTCATGATTATTGTTCATAGATGAACATATCTTTCTTATCTCATCTTCAGACCCCTGGTATGGAGACATTCTAATTTACCTTCAAACCTTGAAGTTAACCCAACATTTTTTGAGAGACAATCGATGAAATATATGCCATCATGCTAAAATATACCTTATCATCGATGACACTTTGTATCGTCGAGGAGTAGATAATATTTTACATTTTTTCTTGACTCATGAGGAAGTTGAGTCTTTTCTCAATGATTGTCACAGTGGGGCTTGTGGTGGTCATTTATTCGGGCTTGCAACAGCCCAAAAAATATTGTGAGCCAGTTATTTTTTGTTGTCAATTTTTAAATATTTTGTTGAAGCAGTCAAGAAGTGTAACCCTTTCCAGGTGTTCGATCGAAAAATGCGCTCACACCCAACCCCTCTTCACCGAGTCATCATCGTCAGTCCCTTAACCAAGTGGGGGTGTATTTTATGGATTGTAACCCAGCTTCAACTGGGGGGAATCAACATATCATTGTGGCCATGGATTACTTCACTAAATGGGAAGAGGCCATGCCTACCATTAAATCCAATGGTAAGACTGTAGCATTCTTCTTATTCAACCAAATTATAGCTTGATTCAGAATCCCAAAAGAGATCGTCACTAATCATGGAAGTCACTTTCAAAATGAAATGATGAAAGAGCTAGCATCAAAACTGGGGTTTAAGAACATTCATTCTTCCCCTTACTATCCCTAATAAAATGGACAAGTAGAGGTGGTGAATAAATCTCTCAAGACCATATTGCAAAAAAATGTCATCCAAAGTACATCTGACTGGCATCTGATGCTTTACCCTGCACTTTGGGCATATCGAACCTCGGTAAAGACTTCCACCAGTTTTTCTCCTTTTTAGTTAGTACATGGTGTAGAGTCGATTCTTTCGATTGAATGTGAAATCCCTTCCCTCAAGATGGAAATTGAGCTCCTACCTGACACATCATACCTTGAAGAATGCCTTGTACACCTAAAGTGTCTCAATGAGAAGCATTGAGATGCCTTTATGGCTATCGAAGAGAATAAACAGTGTGTTAAGGTTCAATATGATAGGTCTGTCTGTCCTCGACAATACGTTGAGGGTGACTTGGTTCTCTTGTATGACCAAGCCAAAGAACCGTTGGGGGTAGCAAGTCCAACCCCATGTGGCATGATCCTTATATCATGCAACGCATCTTAGAGAAAGGATCCTATGAATTGGAAGATTATGAAGGGAATATGTTGCAGTTGGTATGGTTCTGGTTTAGGAGGACGATGAGCTCCATGAGCACATTTTATATTATCTCAATCGAAACTTAGTTGTTCCTGAACTTAAATACTCTCACGTAGAGAAACTAGCCTTGGTTGTTGTACATGAAGTTCAAAGATTACAACATTATATATTACATTGAAAAACTATCGTACTTACAGATATCAATTCATTTCAATACGTCCTTACCAGGCGTATCATAAGGGGGGGATATAATAAGTGGATTTTTATTTTACAAGAATTTGATCTCGATTTTCTTCGGCGAAGTCTAAGAAATCGTTAGTTTTTTCCGAGTTGATATGAGACTCCCCTCGACTAGATGAGGACATTATTCATGATGATTCATTCCTAGATGAACATATATTCCTTATCTCATCTTCAGATCCCTGGTATGGAGACATTCTAATTTATCTTCAAACCTTGAAGCTATCCTAGCATCTGTCGAGAGACGATCAACGACGTATACATCATCAATAAAAAAACTACCTTATCATCGGGGACACTTTGTATCATCGAGGAGTAGATAATATTTTGTGTTGTTGCTTGACTCACGAGGAAGATGAGTTAGTTCTCAATGACTTTCATAGTGGGGCTTGTGGTGGTCATCTATCTGGACTTGTGAAAACCCAATACATTTTGTGATTCGGTTATTTTTGGCCGTCAATTTTTAAAGATTGTGTTGAAGTGGTTAAAAAGTGTCACCCTTGCCAAGTGTTTTCTAGGAAAATGCGCTCACATCCAGCCCCTTTTCACCCATCCATCACCGTCGATCCCTTCACTAAGTGGGGGGTAGATTTTATGGAATGTAACCTAGCTTTGATTGGGAGGCATCAGCATATTATTGTGGTCGTGGATTACTTCACTAAATGGGCATAGGGCATGCCTACCATTAAATATGATGGTAAGATGACAACATTATTCATATTCAACCAAACTATAGCCCAGTTCAAACCTCCAAAGGAGATTGTCACTCATCATGGAATTCACTTTCAGAATGAAATGATGAAGGATTTAGCATCAAAACTGGGGTTTAAGCATGGCCATTCTTCCCCTTATTATCCCCAGGAAAATGGACAAGTAGAGGCGGTGAATAAATCTCTCAAGACCATCTTGCAAAAAACTATCAACCAGAGTAAATATGACTGGCATATAATTATTTACCCTGCTCTTTGGGAATATTGAACCTCAGTAAATACTTCCATTGGTTTTTCTACTTTTCAGTTAGTACATCACGTGGAGTCGATCCTTCCGATTGAATGCGAAATCCCTTCCCTCAAACTGGCAATTGAGCTCCTACCTGACACATCCAATCTTGAAGAACACCTTGTGCACCTAGAGCATCTAGATGAGCAATGTCGATATGCCTCTATGGATATCGAAGTGAATAAAAGACATGTAAAGGTTCAGTATGATAGGTATGTTTTTCCTCGGCAAGTTAAACCCCGTGTGGCATGGTCCTTATATCGTGCGGCGTTTTTTAGAGAAAGGAGCCTATGAATTGCAGGATTTTAAAGGGAATATGTTGGATGAGCCCAGAAATGGGCTCTACCTTAAAATATATTACTCTTAATCCCTCAATCTTGGGCGTGACTCTTTGTATAATATTGTATCTTAGTGTATATACATATTTTCCTTTGTGTCATCGGCTTGCTTATCAATTTTTCCCTTGGTTGGATATTTTCCTTTGTGTCATCGGCTTGCTTATCAATTTTTCCCTTGGTTGGCAGATGTCAATGGAGTCTTCAGTTTACTTAGGATTCACAGATGGTGCTAGTCATCATGCATGGAACATGGCTTCCATCTCTTGGGTCATTTACTCACCCGAGGGTCAACTGGGGTCTTCAGGTGGCATTCGTCTAGATCCATCGACGAATAATGTGGTTGAGTATAGTGGCATTATAGAACTATTACACGACACTATTTCACATGGTTTTCGATCTTTAGAGGTTCACCTGGACTCCCAGTTAGTTGTATGTCAGTTAAACATCAATTACCATGTGTGAGACCCTACTCTACTCCAACAATTCCTATGGGTATGACTTTTGGAATGATACTTTTATTTTCTTACTTATAATCACAAGCCTAGCTCTTCCATAATAATCTTTGACATCACACTTGGGCCCGAACTGCTGTCAGTGAAGCAACAATGGGAAATCTTATCCATAATCTTTAGAAAAATGTAAAAAGGGGGGTTTTTTACAGGGTATCTAAAGTTATGTAGCTACTTTATTTAAAGACGAATCCTCTTAGTTTACCTCTTTAGAAAGATTGGCTACAATGGAAGCTTTTCCTTCCATGAATTGTTTTAGATGCATATGTTGTTTAGGGATGGAAACCATGTCCAAAAGGGTTGCATCTGCATTGATGTTGGCCAATTGATTCAAGATATTTTACTTGGAAGAGGGGAGGGGGGAATTTGTTCCTTGACTGTCAGGAACCTTAGGAACTTGAACAGTAGCAACAGGTGAGGATGAGCTCGGGCTAGAAGAATTGCGGGGAGGGTCAATTTTTCCTTTGCGAGCATAAGCTTTGTTCCTAGTATTCATGATTATGACATATTCTGGCTCTGCAAAATCCAGAACAACGATGGTATTTTTTGGACTTTTACCAAAGATCTTATCTTTGGCACTCTTCCTTACCTCGCATGTGGATTCCTCATGGTGTTCCTCGCAGAAGTTACACCAACTTCGAGGCAAGATAGCTTTAGGCTGAAAATTATTTTCAATTGGATTTCTATAGGGGGGTGCAGAAGAGGATGAAGCTCTAGGGGTGAGAGGGGATATAGTCCCCTTTCACTCATACGTTATCATATGATTTTTCATAGCTTGTACTAGTTGTAAGAGGGTGTACATGTCTATCTATTTAACTTATTATCCCTGGGGAAGACCTATTCTTTCAAGTTGTTCTTCATACTCTGAACAAGTATGCAAAGTGGAATTGAGATTATACATGGATTTTTCCTCAAGCCTATGAAGGTAAGGGGAAGGTAATGCATTGTAGTAATGCATGAAAGAGGCTTGGTTACAAGGTTGAATGAGTTCAGGTATCTGATTGTATAGCTTAGTGAAACACAAGTTAAAAGACTTGATGGTCTCACTATCCTTATAGGTGATGTTATTATATTCCTGTAAATTTTTGGTTGGGATTTTAGATTGCCCACAAGTGGATCTGAACCAATAGATTAAATCCTCCCAAGTAGACAAAATCTTAGCAGGAAGGTCAAAGAAATCGTTCGCAGCCTTTCCTTCCAAGGAATTGACAAATAAGCACATGAAAGTATCATTTTTATTGGCTCCTATGTTGTGACAGGCATTAGAAAATGCCACTAGGTGTTTGTTTGTCGTGACAGTGTTATTTCCCGAGAACTTAGGAATATGCTCCTTGAACTTAGGAAGTGGAAGAGTAGCAGATGCTAAGTTAAGAGGAGAGGACACATGCCACAGTGTGGTTGTGGCGTCTTCTTCAAACTGAAAAAGCCCATACTTTTTTATAGCTTTGGTGGGATTTGTGGTAGATTTGATAGGGATATGGTAGCTATATAAGCTACCAATCACTGGCGAAGATGAATACTGAGAAGAGGAAACACTTCTAGTGCCACCAGAGCCACCAATAAATTTCATCTTATGGATGATAAATGATGGAAAGAAAGATGAACTGAATGAATCATACAAAGTTCTCCTTAGAACACTTTGTTGGGTAAATAATATGACACTCCTTCTTCCTATTTCAAAAATAGGATTAATTTCAGGTGATAAGCCTCTT
>CBVK0100502620.1:278-10511 GCA_900067695.1 Picea abies | reverse complement strand
TAGCCATTGTTTATGTGGGTCCTGTCTTGGCTGTATCCACATGGCTTGTCGTCTAGCCCAAAAATTGGCGATGCCCCCGAATCATGCAACAGCCTCTAGTGTTATCCTCCATGCTCAGTTAATTGATTCCTGTATTTCCTGTAGGTAAGCTTCAAATACAATTCCATTTCCCTTCTTATGCTTGCCTAGTGGCGTGGATTTCAGGACATGATATCTCGCTCCTCCTGGCTGTGGTGTGGTACAAAAGATGATATAGTCTAGTTCTTTCCATCCCATGAAAGCGATGAGAGTAAGTAGCCATGAGTAGTGAAACTTCATACCTGCTTCTTACGCATCTTTACAGTCGATTTGGAACAAGTTTGATAGGTATGGCACCCAGCTCATGAAGTTGCCTTCTGTGCACTAAGCTGCAACTGCGATAACTCCTGTTGGTACTTCATCTTTATGACATTTTCTTAGCAATTTGCATACTAATATCTTTGCTCCCAGTTTTTTTGCGGCATCATTAATTCGCTTGATTATAATGGATCTCGTTCCCTTGTCGGTGCCATATTTCTTCTTCATTTCTTCTGCCAATGATTTTTCCTTGGACTTGTTGTCTAGTATTAGCGCGAGATCCATACCTTGGGATCCATACCTCGGGTGGGTAGTCCTGTAATTTGCGTAATGAGTTCAATAGTTTTGTGGATGGGTTTATCCAACCATACATCCCCTCCATGAGTAACTGCTAACAATTGTTTGATGCATGCCGTCACATATTGGCCTCTGCCAAAATGTGGTATCTTCAACAATCCTAGGATTCTGGTTCTGTCCAGTCTGGCTGCCCACTTGCGTGATTTCATGATAGTTCCTCCGAAAGAGTTCATGGCTATTGTCTCTGAAAAGACTTGTGGTGCAAGCTATGGATATTTTCTTTCATCCACTATGTCATGGTCGAAAAACTTGATCTTCCCGATGTGACCCAATAGCTGCGAGTCCACATGTATGCCTTCTGGTGTGTGAGGTATCATAGTATCTGCAACTGGTTTCTTTCGAGGCAAGCTCGGTATCTGTATCTTGTCTCCCAGCTGTGTTGGCTGGTTCGAAGTTCCAACAACTTCCCATTTCTCCTTCGCCATCCATTCTTCTCAAGCTTTACCCATTTCACCAATTGGCTCATCTGAAAAAGAAAAGTCTGGGATGGGTATTTGTAGAACCTCTAGTCAGAGCTCTGATTCTGGGTTCTATGTGCTTCTATTTATTTCCATGGCTTCTTTGGCGTTTTCTGGTTGTCCTTCCTGATGAGTTCCTACTGCTTGGTTCTGAAGCTCCTGCGTTGCTGTCGGTGTATCCTCTTTCATGGTTTCCACTTGGGGTTGCAGGATCTCTTCCTGGATCGGTGTTGATTCAGCTGGAATATTCTCCAGCGACGGGATTTTGTCAATATCAATGATCTCTGGTGGCTTCTTCTCGTTTTCTTCCCCTATTCCTCATGAAATAGTTTGAACCCTAGTTGATTTGTCTGTCTGGCCTAGTTCTGTGAGCTTTGGTGGTGCCATACTGGTGTCTGTCGAACGTTTGGTTGGTTCAAATAGCTCAGATAAGCTTTGCGATCTCGCTATGTGTGTTTGGGCTGCTATTTCTCTTTCTCCGTTCTTCTTTTGCAAATAGACTAGCTGTTTCTGTGCTCGTGTGTTGTATGGGTGTGCCATGAAGCTTGTTGAGGATGCTTCCTACCTTGTGCGATTAATGCACCATAAGTGTGGGTTCACTGCATCTACGATGGTTTTGTACCCTTATGGCTACTTTGCCATCGCCAGTTGGCGTGTTTAGTGAGACATCCCATCCATCCTTTCCTTGCTTTAATTCTGCCTCATGTTGTCCTATCAGTGTGTTTTTGTTGACTTTCCTTTTCCCGCTTGTTTCCCTTTCCAATATGGTCGTTGTCTTTTTTTTTTTTTTTTTTTTTTCTGTGCGGTGGGTAGTTGACTATCTTTGTATAGATTCAGCTGGCTCCCGTTGATCATTCCTTTGAGGTCTGCACCTGCTAGATATTTCAACTGTACTTCTCCTCTGTTTGTGACAACTTTTAGCTCGTATGGTCCTAGCCAATGCATCCTCAGCTTCCCTGGGTGCTGCAGCGCTTTACTATCGTAGAGAAATACTAGATCTCCTTCCTTGAACATCTTTCTCTTGATGTGGCAGTCGTGCCACGCTTTATCTCTCGCTTTTTGTACTTGTTGGTGGAATCCTACCAAGATTCGATCTTCCTCCATTGACAATAATTGATCCAGTTGTTTCTGGACTGTGCCTCATTCTGTCATCTGTGTGATAGCTGCTACCCGTAGACTAGGTATTAGAAATTCTAATGGTACTACTGCTTCTTGACCATAGACCAGTTTGAATGGTGTGTGACCTATCAAATTTTTGCATGTGGTTCTATACGCCCATATTACTGCTGGTCCCTGTTGACGTTACATATCTTCGTCAGGGCGTTTTCTAGAATTTTGTTGAAGGCTTCTACCGTTCCATTAGCCCGTGGGTGATATGGTGTGATTTTTTGGTGATGAACTTTGAATTCTTCAAGCATCACTTGAATGGTGCTGTTGATGAAGTGAGTTCCTTGGTCGCTCATCAGAAATCTTGGGACCCCAAATCTAGTAATTATCTGTTTGAAAAGAAAATGGGCAGTTGTATCTACGTTGTAATCTTTTACTAGTGCGGCTTCCACCCATCTCGTTAAGTATTCCGTCACAGTGATAATGTATCTTGCCCCTGTTCTCTTGGCGGGTGGGTTAATGGGTCCCACAAATTCTATTGCCCATTTGTCAAATGCCTACAGGGTCACTTGCGGTCATAGTGGTATCTTGCCCCTTCTGTTGGGTTTGCCGACCCATTGACAGACATCACATTACTGGCAATATTATTTTGAGTCTCGATGGATCGTTGGCCACCACAATCCTGTGCGTAGTACCTTCTGTGTGGTACCTTTTCCTGCATAATGCCCTCCTGCTATTCCTTCGTGGGCTTCTGCTAAAATTCTTGGTCGTTTGTGGTCTAGTACGTATCAACGTAAGATGCTATCTGTGCCCATTTTGCATAGATGCTCTGTGATCAGTTGATAGTCGGCTGCACAGACTACCAGGTTATTTTTCTACATAGTGGTATATCTCTGCAGTGCAATACCTGTGCTCAAGTACCGACGATCTCTACGAAGTAATCGTTAGCAATCTGTACTGAGAAGAGATGTGCATCTGGAAAGTTGTCCTCCAAATTCATTGGTTCCTCTCCATTTGTGACCCTTGATAAGTGGTCAGGCCCTGCATTCAGTTTCCTTGGTTTGACTATTACCTCGAAGTCAAATTATTGAAATAGTAATAACCATCGACAGATTCTCGCCCCCAACACTGGCTTGTTAACTAGGTGTTTCAAGGATGAGTGATCTGTAAACATCTTAAAGTGTTTTCCCAATAGGTAATGTCTGTATTTCTGTAGTGCATAAACCATAGCTAAGCCTTCTCTTTCCGTTGTATTATAATTATGTTTCAAGTCTGATAATTTCCTGCTTGCGAACACTATCGGGTGATCCAAGTCTCCTGCTCTTGGTTGCGCTAAAATAGCTCCAAGCGCTATTGCTGATGCATCTACATGTACATGGAATGTCTTCTCCCAGTTTGAAAATACCAATATTGGTGCGGTGACCATATTTTCCTTCAAGGTATCTAGACTGTGTTGGCACTTGTCGTTCCATTGATACTTGGTATCCTTTCTTAACAGTTTTTCCATAGGCGCTGTAATCTGCGTGTATCCTTTGATGAATTTCTTGTAGTATCCCGTATGTCCTAACATTGCTCTTAATTGGTGGTCTAGTTTTGGTGCTGGTAGGTTAACAATGACTGCTATTTTGGTCGGATCCATTTATAAACCTTGTTTGCATACTATGTGTCCCAGTAGTATCCCAAATGGTTTTCCAAATATGAATTTCTTGATATTCAGTGATATCTGGCACTGTCTACATTGTTCTAACATCAGGCGTAAAAATTCCACATGGTTTTTTAACAAGCTATAAACCATCCAATCATCTAGGTAGACTTTGAGAAATTGGTGGATGAATTCCTTAAATGATGCGATGACCACTCTGGAGAATATCGCAAGTGCATTATTCAATCCAAACAACATGACTATGTACTAATAAGATCCCCATTCTGTTGCAAATGTGGTCTTGTGTTTATCCTCTTGTGCTATCTTAATCTAATGATATCCCAAGAATCCATTGATGAATGAATAGGCTTCGTGTCCTCTTACGTTTTCGAGTACTTCATCCATGAATGGTGTGGGGAATGGGTCGTGTAAGCAAACATCATTCAACTTGCTCAGGTCAACATCCCTCTTCCCTGCTTCTTGTCCTGTACTACCATCGGGCTTATCCATTCTGATTCTTCGACAGATTCGATGATGCCGGCCTCGAGCATCCTATCGATCTCATCTTTGACTTTTAGTTTGTAGATTGGGTTCAGTTTGTATGGTCGCTGTTTAATGGGTCTCGCATTAGGTCTGAGTGGTATCTTCATTTCTCCTAATTCTCCGGCTATTCCTTTCATCTCTGTAAAGGTTGTGGGAAAAAGGTCGTTGTATTCACGCAACAATTCTATGATTCTTTCTAGTGTCTGTTCGTCCCAATAATCTCCAATGCTGGCCATTTTGGGCTGCTCGACGGTCCCTATGTTAACCTTCTTGATCTTTATTGGCATTGAGATGACCTCTAACTCTAAGGGTGGTCCTTCCACCTCTCTTTTACCTTCGACTTCTTTGATCTGAATATCGCGTGGATCATCTTCATCTAGTGCTTCTTCCTGTACCTGGTAGCATGACAACAGTTCCTTGACTGTCTTCTTATTCTGCTATTGTACCTCTATGATAAATTCCACTTCTGATTCTATAATGAATATGACATCTCTAATCTGTTTTAGGGTTGTGTCTATGTTGGGGTTCTCATGCTCGAATGAGAAAGTGGCTGTAAAGTTCTGTTGGAGTGTCATCCATGTCTTGGTTCCTTTTCACATTTCCTGGTCTATATACCAATTCGCTGGTATGACTTATAAAGTATGACTGAAGTGGTGAGGCCATTCTTGTGGTGGCGTCATTTTCCATAGTGTTTTACATGCCTCCAAGTGTTTTGTTGGCCTTCCTAGTCCCTCATATTTTTGTCAGTTGTTCCATATCTGTTCTGGGCCAAACCTTATGTGCAGTAATTGTTTGCATTGGTACCAATCTGTGATAGTCTCTTTGTGCATACCCCACCATCTTGTGGGTGTAGACTTTAGTGCTAAACCTAGTGCTAATAGTCTCTGGTTCTCTAATACTTTGTCTTCGTATTGTGTCAAGAAAGTTTCCAAATCATTTAGTTCGTGAAAACTGGGTGGTTCTCTGATTTCTGTGCCAAGCCATCTTACTGCGTGGTCTATTCTTGCACACCTTATTGTGGATACTTCGTGTAGTATTTGCTGCCAGTTTTCTAACCCATTATCTGAGTTTGTTGTGCATGAAGTAATGCTCTGCCAAATGAGTATCCCGTCTGCAGTTGGGTTTATATAGTCTGCATCGCGCACAGTTGTTCTGTACAATTGGCCAATTTCATCTAGATCCAGGAAAGTGGGTTCTACGAACCTCTCACCTTCTGATGGGTTGAGAGGGGGCTGTAACCCTGTAGTCTCCTGACTCAAATGTCATTTTTCTGGTTTTCAAGTTAATTATGGCCTGGTTGTCGAACGCCCAATCCAAACCAAGTAGCGTTTGGTAAGGTGTTGTACCCTCTACTATTTCAATGACTTCAAAGTCTACCTTGGTGCTCACCCCATCCAGATCTACGATTACTTCTTTCAGTCTACCTATTGGTAGGACTCTATGTTGGTTTGCTAGCTTTAATTGAACAGTTGAGTATCCCACTGTAGGTTCTCCCATGCATTGCCATGTGGTTTTGGGTAGTACGTTCACTTTGGATCCTAGATCTAGTATAATATCGCCCATGTTGAAATCCCCAATATTAGCATTGATTCTAAATTCTCTACTTGTTCTTCTTCTTGTGTGTAGGTGGTTGACAGTTTTCAGTTCTGGCTTCTGTTTCGTCTCACTGCTACATTTCTCTAGGATGTTTTGCAATACTTTGATAGATAAAGGATCACTTAACATTTTGATGCATGATTGCAAAAAGTCTTTGATAGTACTTACTTGTTCCTTAGGTTGTCTTCTGTTGGTATGGTCCAGTGATGGTGGCATGTCATATTCCAAAGCTTCTTTGTTCTGTTGCGTAGTCAACGCTATGTCCTCCTGTTGGAATTCTTGTTGGGCTTCTGTAAAGATCTCCTTTTCCTTTTGTACATCGAAATGCTTATTGGGATTGGGGTTCTTCTTTACCCATTGGGTCTACACTGGGTCCTGTTGAACTGCGTCGTTTCCTATTTTCGTTCCTCCTCGAGTGACTATGTTAATGTTCCATCCATCATCCCTTGCTTCGACTGAAATCCATTGAACATTCTGGTTATTTTGGTTCCTTTTTTCCTGGATCTTTACTAGTAGTGTCGGGCATTCCTCTGTATCGTGGTCTGAAGTGTGAAAATACATATAGGTTGCTGGTGGCAGTGGGAATTCCCATGCATAATGTCCTGGTTGCTTGCAATTGTGACATGTGACTGGTCCTCTTCCACGTCTGAAGCCTCCTCTAGCTCATCCTGCTCCTCTATAAGCTGCACTATCACCTCGTGGCATGTTATATTGTGGTCCCTGATTATACTGCGTGGTATTGTATTGGGGTTGTGCTGGGTTGTACTACGACTACGTGCTATTATAAGGTTGTTGTGCGGTATTATACTACTACTGCGCAATGTTGTTTGGTGATGGGGCTTGAGTGAACTGTGGTGCTGCCTGCCCAGTCATCATTTCTGCCTGTACCCTATATGCGTCTGAGGTTCTTTCCCGCATTAGCTCCATAGTTCGACAGTCTTTGTCATAGTGGCTCACTGACTTGCAAAATGTGCAATATGATTTCATTGGGACTGTTTGATATTTCTGCATCAGTGTGCAATGGTAGGGTTCGTGACCCGATTTCTAGCAAATTTCGCACCATAGTCTCCCCTGTGGCAGCGGGTTTGGCATGCCGGTTTCCATATACTGCGCGAACATCGAACATTCATTTTTGTGGTGTCCTTCTGTCCTGCACATGGTACACCAAATGACTTCTCATTTGTCCTTGTTCTTATTCTGGTTCAGTTGAAATGTTAAGTTCTTCAGATCCTCTTTCAGTTTTTCGATAGCCAGGTCCATCTGCTGGTACTGATTCTCTTCCAATTGCAAGGCTGCCTACAGAGCCTCTGCTTGTGTCTGAAACTTATGTTGTCGTAGTGGATATTTTAAGTGTGGGAGTAGTGAGTTGAAAATCAGGTGCCGATGTTGCATCTCGGTCATAAGGTATTTTAAATTCCCTTTTAATCATTTGAATCTCTGATCAATCTCCCATACCGATTCTCTTGGTTTCTGTCTTATCTCAATCATCTCGTTCATATACTGATCCTCTGAGCTCGACTTTTGGAACTCATTAATTAGTATTTTCTTAATGTTGTCCAATGTCCTTGTCATCCCAAGAGCATTGTTTGTGTCTAGACTCATGTACCAGTCTAGTGCGCGGTCTCTTAGTGTGATCGCTAGCTGCACGAGTTTGGTATTTTCATCAGTGATCTTCTTTGCTTCCCATATCTTGGCGCAAATGAATAGATGCTTCTCAGGGTCTTCTTCTGCTTCTCCTCCAAACTATGGTAATCTGATAGTAGGGTTGTGTCCTGCCATTCTTAGTATTGAGCTACTGTTTGCTCCACACAGTGTGGATACTTGACTAAGATTACCTGAACTGGCTCCTCCAGTTGTGGCTCCTTGTGTAGATGTGCTTCTTGCTTTCAAACTTCCTCCAAACTTTGGTTGCCTAAACGGTGGTGTTCTCTGGGGTGTATTGGTCGCACATGGGTTTATGGGTTCCACACTAACATTGATACGAAAGGGGTGGCTATCTTCTCTTTCCATTCTTGGGTCTCTTTTTTTCCTCTTGTAGGTGGTGTGTAGGATTTCCTCAATCTGCTCCACAGCCTGGAGATCCTCTACCTCTTCCTCATCACTTTCCAAGCCCTCCCTTTCAGCTATGGCTCTCTTCTTGGTGTTTATTTTATATTGGTAGGGTTCTCTGCTATGCATCATTCCTAATGATGCCAAGATCCACTTGAGATGGTCGTCATCCATCAAGATTAGGTCCAAGGGTTCCTCTTCCTTTTTCTCTTTAGCCTTCCCTCCTTCCATTCATCCTCTTTCTGTCAGTGCTTCCCCCCTTCCCCCATGCACGCAGGGAAGTCTAACTGTTTGATTCCATTGTCATTACACCTTTGTTATATAGAAGTATCTTAATCGAAGTATACAGGGATCAGATGTACCTTCCTCTAGGTCCTTGTAGAAATTCTTGCTCTGTTGGGCTATATGACTTTGCTGTGTCTACTGCAAACTCTGTGATGAATCCTGCCACAATACTGTCAAGCCAAAAGTCTACTGCGTGGGTGAATTTGTTGTTCACCTGTTGCAGCTGCTGAATCTGTACTAGAGTCCAATCTAGCTATCGAATCCGGTTCGTTGGGTGGTTATCCGTTAACCTTAAGATCCACTGTTGTAGTAGATGTGGAAAATTACAGAAGAAGATTTCATGTAAATCCGTAAACACGTATTTATCCAGGTATCTGCGTGGTGTGATTCTAGGGTTTCTATTGTCTTTGTGTGAAAACTCTAGCTCTTTAGTGCGCAACCAACCCTTGATTTCTTCTCTCATGGGGTTCCAAGGTCTCCACATTCCCTTCTAACGACTCATTGCTTCTTTGATGGTTCTTGTCCACTCTATCTCCTCTACTCAGTCCTATCTTGTTCCTCTTAATATGACAACAGAACCATTTGTTGGTTTCTATCAACTCCCTTCTCTAGTTATATGAGTTATTGACCCACGGTTCATGTCATTTGGGGTTCCAACAAAAGCCTCTAACTATCGGCCCTCCTGGTAAACCAGAAGGAAACGCAGTGCCCGGAAGGTACTGCGCAGTCTCATCCGAGATAACTAAGGATGGTTGATTGTAAGACTCAGGTGTTTACAACCTAGGACATAGTAGGAGATAGAGGGTTTCTTGATTAAGACCCTATTCCATGGACCGTTACTGTAATCTACTTGTTCCCAGGAATCACATGCATATAACTCAACATATAAATAGATTGTAATAATGCGTTTGGTTATTCATCAATCGTAGTCATCTATTGCTTGAAAGAAGTTAAAGCTATGCAAACATTCAACACATTACACAAATGTTACAGTGGTTCACCCCTCCTGGGTTACGCCCACAAAGATTTGGCTCTTGTCTCTTGTATTATAGTAGTTCTTGATCTCCCTGTGCCACGCGCTTACAGTTCTTTGCAAAAGTGGGTAAGATCTATGTGAGGCAAACTAGATCGCACCAGGCTCAACAACCTGCAGTCTAATCCTCATATATACCTTCCCTCATATATTTCTTGCTCAAGAACTTACAAAACTTGGGTCATACAATTCAAAATCCCTCACGTATCGCCAACAACAATACTCGGAAAAATCACTCAATAACAATCGCAATCTTCATAAGAACTAACACAAACTCAACAATGAAAACTACACCAACTACTACCTAAAAAACACACCCCTATATGATACTTTCGTATCTATATTTATACATTTCGGGCTCTTCAGCCACTTACAGAATATTACCAAAACCCTAACCCTTCTTACGCTAGGTTTTTCTCCCATGCATGTGATGTTCTTCCTCCAGCTGTCGCTTCCCGCTGTGCACGCTTTCGTGAATTCACGCGTACTGATTTTTTTCCAATTGTCACTTCAGTTTTCTGCACACTTTCTTTCCCATGATCATCCTTCTTTCCACTTCAGCCTGGTGCCAACACTAATCTTGAATTATAAAGAGATGGTATGCTTTTGAATACAACTTTCAAGGCAATCTCTACAATTTCAATGAAATGCAATCTCTCCACATGTGTCAAAATCAATGCAAAGTAATCAAAAGAGAAAACGTCATAATGCAAAATAAGCAAATGTTTTTGTATTTTTGATATAAGGAAAAGAAAAAGAAAGGATTGAATAACAACTTGTTGGACACACCTACCACACTTAGAGGGGGGGTGAATGAGTGTGGGGCT
>CBVK0100502619.1:0-10512 GCA_900067695.1 Picea abies | reverse complement strand
AAGTAAACACAAGTAAACAAATAGATCAACAAAGTGTTTGACGAAATACCACAACCAGTAAAAGTTTTAAAAAGACACCAAAACTGTGATGATCCTTTCATAATGGCTTGGGATCATTACATAGAATTAGAATTAATTAACCAACTATAAAATTAGAATTAATTATCCGACTCTAGGAAAAATCTCGCTAGCAATAATAATGAATTTCGAGGGTTTTTTTTTGTAAGATAGGTGGAGTTTGTCAAATTTGATTATGATTTGAAATTGAATACGTCCATGTTAAGTATTGGTGTAGTCTAGGTTGGCTCCTATTCATAGGTGATTTTGATGGTTTAGATATCTTTTGGTTGTGGTTTCTTAAATCACAGGGATATCCCTGAGTTGTGGTTACTTAAACCACAAGCTAGTCTATGGAATAAAAAACAACTGTAATATAGGTTTTTCTCAAATAGGATCGATTTTGACCCAATTTATAGGAATTTGTTGAACATAAGATTTAATTAACTGTGATATGAGAGTTTGTCGAATTTGATCACCATTTGAAATTGAATACAATGATGTTGATGATTGGCGTAGTGCAGACCTAGTGTGATCCCTTTCTTAAACCACAAGCTAGTCTAGAAAAAGAACAAAGGTAATAATCAAATTTGACCCAATTTATCTGAATTTGTTGAATGTAAGATTTAAGTAACCGTCCTATAGGACGTTGATCAAAATTTGAATTTGGATAACTATAAAGTTAGAATTAATTAACCAATGGTAATATAGTTCAAATACTCATATAGAAAATGGATTTCTAGGGTTTAGTTTAGTAAGGTGAAGCACATGTTAGTCTGGCATTGCTAGAGGGAAAACCCCCCCTATGGATATTGTAGGGTTTACAATGTAGGTAGATCAATAACCGTTTAAAAGTCTCCTACTTCTCTAACTACCCCAAACATACCCCAGACTTATGTAGGAAAATAAAAATGAGAAGGATCTGGTAACTGTACCTTTACTCCACGTCTGGTGTTGATCCTCTCGAAGGATCTGGTAACTGTACCTTTACTCCACGTCTGGTGTTGATCCTCTCGCGCTCAAAAGCTTAGCTGACTGCAAACTGCCTCCCAAGGCTAGCTTGCATTCAAATACAGACAAATATAAATCTACAAGCATACATTTCATACATAAATAAGGGTTAGACATTATACTAAAAACATAAATCAAATGCAAACATTCGACACATCATGTTTTGGGACAAGAAAAATGCTTCTTTTATTGATAATACAATGATCACTTACAACCAAAGTCAGATACTACACCTTGAACCTAGTCCAAGATCCTCTTCAACAATATCCAATTGCACCTCCATGTATCTTTCTCCTCTCAAACATCTTATTCAGAAATGGAATGGGTTCTGATGGAGGAAAAAGGAAAAAATGAGGAATTATGAGGCAATTATCACAACAAGGCTACAAATGCTTGGGGTAAGGAGGGGATGTGAAATGGGTAGAGTTTCATTGTTCCTATGTCTAGATGTGGAATGAGACCCCAATACCTCCTTTTATATGACAAAAGGATGGTTATCCAGTTGGGTGACAGGCTGTAGGTGGTCGATTAGTTTGGAAACTACCCAATAGCCCATAATCTCAATGAATTCCTTGCAACTTTTGCAAGTATATGCGGGTTGTAGTGGTGCAAAATGTGTATGTACATAGGATGTAGTAGTGAAGAAAACATATGTACATGGGTATTATTGGTGTAGGGAACGTACATCTTCAAAGAATGAGTTTTTAGGAAGAGCAGCTCGGTGATGGCTTGGAAAAAAAAGCAAGTAAGAGGACCAAATGCCAGGTATGCATATGTAGACCAATTTAGGGTTATAAAATATTCTTGATCATGTGTGATGTTAGAATAGCATCTAATGGCCGAAAGAAATTGCAAAATATTCACCATTGTATGAAACGAGTGAGCCTAGGACTCGATTTCATGAGGTGCCATCTGCAAAATAATAATTGTCTTTCCGAGGCGGGCATACCGATGCTCAGGATGAAGTAAATCATGGATTCCAATCAATTACACTGCATATCCATGTCATATAAATATATAAATTGTAGCCGCGAGCAATACACAACGGATGTACATCTCAAAATCAAAGATATACAAGTATAGTATCCATATTCAAGAAGCCAATAATGCTTGATGGTTGGAGATGAGGTATTCATATCTCGAGCAACAACTTCCATATATTCAATACTTATGTAGGATTACAATCTGAGTGTATGAATTCACTACCCAGAGGTTTTTGAAGGCTCGTCGGGAAAAGACAAGACAATCTCGATGATCAAGTAGAGAAATTCATTGATTTCGAACAAGGACTTGATTGGACTTTTGGGATGGTCAGGCATTAGGGAAAGAGACAAACTACAAAAAGACCGACTTAGGCTGGGTGAAACTTCCCTTGGACAAGAGAACAAAATATTATCAAACTCAACCAGCATGACATCAACATAAGTTCATGATGCACGAGGCAACACAAACTATCCATGTGTTTGGAAGAGTAACCAAATGGAGGAGGACACAACTCTATGTAGAGAGAACAACTTCCTAAGGTCATATTAGATCCCAAATCTTGATGAACAAATGGAAGGATGTGCTTTGTCCAAGGGAGAATCATTATGGTGCCAAAAAATAATATATATTTCTTGTCCCCTCTTTTTGGGTTTTTTTTTTCTTTTTGTCCTTTTCAATTTTTTAAAGAGCTTGAAAAAGAATAAAATAATGCTACGTTACAAAGGAGGAATGAGTGTCAAAAGAATACTAGTTCCAAGTGAAAGGAACATACTAATGTTCATAACAAGGAGACATGTGCAGGAAAAGGATACTTGGGGAAAATTCCTCCATAGGTCAAGGTGTCGGGTCATAGAGGCAAAGTGCTCCAAGGCTTGCGTATAAGGAATTCTTGAAAAGTTTAGCTGAGAGCAACATGGAGCCAATATTAGGTCAAGGATGAAAAGATGAAAATGTGATTATAAAGACACGATAAAACCCCCTTCAATGTATTTTTCACGAGCCTAGAGAAGGTAATATCGATAGTGTTTTCACATTTAGAGAGTCTGAAAAAACATAAAAGAAGACTCCACTATGGTACCCTTTTCAAAAATAATCTAATCGGTTTGAAAAAGGGATAAACTAGCATCGAAAAGATGTCTATTCAAAACCATTTTAATGTGTGTGAAAAAGACAAGATCACTAGACAATCTTTTCAATTTTAAGGAGTCTAAAAAGAGCTTAACTATGGACTCCCAACCTTTTTCTAGATTTAGTCTCCTTAGCTCGAAAAAGTATAAAATTTATTGAGGAGAACTGTCCTGGCGAGACGAATCTTCCAAGGTGTACCTTTTTTCTCCATAATCTATAGTCCAAAAAAAGGGGTAAAATCATGCCAATAGATGTTCTTCTAGACCAATTTTAACGAGTGTGAAGGAACAAGGTCACTCGATGATGTTTTAAATTTTAGGGAGTTTGAAAAGAGATTAACTATGGACTTCGTGTGGGTTCCTTTTTCGTAAGTAATCTCCAATTCCTAAAAAAGGTGATAAACCAAAACCAAGAAGAATATTCCTTTTTCATAAATTTAATCCCTCAGGCCCGAAAGAGGGTTAAACATATACCTAAGAATACTCTTGTAGTGAACCAAAGCTCCTAGATTATATCTTTGTTCATAAAATTGACCATCCAGACTGAAAAAGGGGTAAAATACCATCAGACAGTCATGCCTTCAAGTTTTAGTTTGTCGAGCGTGAAGGAAAACAAGATCGCTTCACAATATTTTCATGTTTAGAGAGTCTGAAAATGGATTAAAGAAGACTCAAAGAGGTTACATTTATCAGTTAATCTAGACAAGATTGAAAATCATAAATGTAGTCTCGTAGGATGTTTCTTTCAGATGTCAAAGTGAGCTTGAAAGACAACAAAGTATGCTCATTTTTGGGAGTCCTGAGGGTTAGGCCAAGATTAATGATGCATCAGACGTATGAGAATCAATCTCGTAATAATGATAGGACTAACAAGGACTCCTGAGCGTAAAGTCATTAGAGACATCATGGACACCAAAATGCAACAAGAATCTATCTGGAACATCCATGTAAAGGTAGGCTCTACCACCTAGTCACGACACTTCTAAAATAACAAAGATGGTTTTGTGTTGTACTTCGGTGGGATTGATCCTATGGAAAAGCGGAAAAGACAACGAGATGTAGAAAGTGAAGGTGGAATCCTAACTTATATGCAAAAAGTTGGAAAAAATGACTTTTACCAAAGGACCTTCAAAACCGACCCATTTCCCAAAAACGTTACCAAACCAAAAGGTAAAGTGCATCGTATCATCCAATAAGAAACTCAAGAACCGAGTTAAATGATTTACAAGATAGAAAAAATGACAAAAAGGTTTAAAAAATTGGTAAAAGGGCCAAAAAATTCTATAAATAGAACTTGACAACTCATTTTCACCATTGCAACATGAAAATTAACCAAAACGAAACAATGACCCCTTTGATAAAAGAGTTGATTTCGGGAGCTTCAGAGGACAAAATAAATTTCCACTTGGACCAAGTAAGTATAAAATCATCCCTCTTGCATTTCAATACTTCTTTTATGCATAGTTTTTAATTTTTTGGGGAGCATGCCCTATTAAAAAAGGGCATCCCTACCTGTACGTGGGTTGTCCAAGGACAACCGATATATGTATGCAGGAAGAGAACAATTTTCGAATGCACATTTGTGACTGTTTCCAAGACATCCCGCATACACCCTCAAAAGTATGGAAAAATAAAAAATGAAGAGATAACTCCCCCTTGAACTTGTCATGGAATAGGATGTATGTCCACTGAAGGGATAGGGAACATGAGGAAATTGACATATTGTTCAATAAGGAACCTATTGTTGTCACTACACTGAAATAATGTGGGTTATGGAAGTTCTACCAGTGTCCGTTCATGAAGGCACAACTCGGGCTACTGAATTCCCTAGTGGATTACATGCACCTGGACGTAGATGCATTCATGATTTAGGGGAAGTCATTGACTCAAAAAATTGAGGACATATATTTATTGCCTGGCCTCTCAAGGAGAGGAGAACCAGTCAACCTACATACATTTCCCCCTGGGCCCTTCAACATTGCTGACTACATCGAAATCCATTGTGAGGCCGACACTAAGAAAGTAGGTTCTCAGGTGCCCATCCATAAGATCACCAACCTATCACTGAAGGTGATCATTTTTCTTATTGGGTGGATCAATGGATCCAAGGCCCTACACTAGGCTTCCTGGGTGCACGTGTATTGTGCAACGTAGTGACTAGATGCACAAATATTTGATTGGAGCATGACCATGCTTGACTGCATGAAGAGGCAACTTACAGAGTGTTGAGAGTGTAGAAAAAAGAAATTTTTGTTCGGTACCATTTTTTGCTCGTTCATTTTTGAGAGGTTACCCAGTATGAGTCCTAGAGAGACTATACAAGGGCATGTGGCCTCCTTAACAGTAGTGTGTAGATGGGAAGCACTGCTGCCACAAAAAGGGGGAGGGAGGACCATATAGGCCTTCGATGAGAAGTTCTTCGACTAGTGGGCATGAAAGATTCCAGTGATAGAGGACTACCCCTACACTGGAATCAACTTTTCCAGGGATCCAAACATGCCCATGCCTCCTGGGGAGGATCGAGGAGAGATAGGTATGTGTGTTTTTAAAGTTATTTAATTTTTATTTTATTTTATATATATCATTTTTTGTATGTATTAGAGTATTTTACAACTATGTATCTGTTATGTACATATGTGGGACTAGTGCGCCCAACAGACTTCTCGAGGACTAGGAAACATCCTCGAACGGAGGCAGTACTAGCAGCATCCATCGGAATAGCAGCCATAGGGGGACCTCCAGCTAGAGAGGCTGAGAGATTTATGAGATGGGTGGAGCAAAACATCACCGCGCTCACTCATGTTGTTCCCATGGCCGAGATTGAGGATCTCCCACCATTGATGCAGCCTCATGTAGTTGGAGTGCCACAGACTTGGGTCCAAATCTTTCGGTGTTTGAAAAATGTCGTCGTTCACTACAGTAGGGCCAATAGGCCCCAATATTAGATAGGATGGACTCATTGTGTGTTGAGGGAACTCTTTGTATATTTTTTAGGGCATAAGCCCGATGGCGTATACTAGATTATTATGTTTGAGGCATTTGCGCCAACCTATGTAATCTAAGACTTTTGATATATATATTCACATATTTTATGTATTATGGATCACATTTCTTTACAAATGTATGTACATGTGTATGTGTGTCATTATTTTTATGTGTGTGCAATATGCCAATCTAATACTTGATTAGCTAGAGTATCTGTCATTTGATTNNTTGATTTAATATCCTAGGAACATGGATATACGTAATGTAATCAAAGAAACATTTTAAGAGACGTACCCTAAAAAATCGTCGATGTAAATTAGTATCATATACATGGTAAACCCCATTTAACTGGGACACAACTAGCTAAGCATCTAAGTAGACCCAAAGGTGAGAGATGTCATGTGACAAAACATCATGAAGAAACTCTATCACCGCGTTGTATTCGACCACATTGTTTGTAGTGTCACCTAGACAGATGCATCTAGAATATAGAAACTGGCCTTTAGGTGTGAAAATCACCCAAGCTATGGAATCAAGCCTCTGAGTGTGTTATCTAGCATCGTCCGTGAATCCAAGGAACACCTCTAATTGACTTGACATTTTCCATAGTGAGAAACATGACATAAATAATGACATGTCCATAAAACAAAAAGACCAAAACTAACTGTATAATAAATATACATATGTATAAGAAATGACCTAGGAGACCAACCTATGAGTAATAATTATTGAGGTAGATCCCATTTAAAGGCTTCGCCAAAGCATTTCCCTCAAATTCAACCAGACGATAAGCACCATTCTTTAAGACTTATTTCACAATGAAAGGTCCAAACCACATGGGTTTAAACTTGCCTATCCTTAGGGGATCCTTATCTTGGTCGTAGACCAGGACAAGGTCGTCTCTGGAGAATATATGAGGATGAACAGACTGATCATATTGACACTTGAATTGTTTCTTGTGAGCCTCATTGACCAAGGCTTCATCATGACGTTTCTCATCATGCTGCTCGAGATATAATAACCATTGTCTGGAAATAACTCTACTTCCAAATTTAGAGATGGGATCTAGAACTCTACAAGAAAGACTGCTTCTAGCCCGTAAACGATTTGAAAAGGTGAGAAATTGGTGCCAGTCTTTACACATGTTTGGTAGGCCCACAACGTTGAGTACAACATCAAATGCTAGTTTGACTTTGCAGAATTGATCGTTCGTTGTAGAATAGCCTTGAGGGACTTATTCACAGCCTCCACCTGACCATTATCTTGTGGGTAGTAGGGTGATGAATTATCTTACCTCAACCCAAGCTTTGATTTTAACTCAGACATCATATTTTTCTGGAAGTGACTTCCATGATTAGTGAAAATCTCCTTCGGGATGTCGAACCTTGCTATTAATCTATTTAAAAATGAGGAGTGATGTTGTTTTTCCATCATTATTGAACGTTGGCATAGCATCAACCCACTTAGTGAAGTATTCTACTGGTATGGTGATATAACAATGCCCCCTGGTTGAAGCTGAGTGGAATGTCATAAAATCAACCCCCCACTTGGTGAAGGGACCAATAGTGATGATGGGAAACATGGGAGTGCTATCTGCTCTCATATTTCGAGAGAAGATCTAACATGGGTGGCACTTCTTGACCAAATCAACACAATACTTGATTAATGTAGGCCAGAAGTAACTGACTCATAGAACCTTTTGGGTTGTTTCCAACCCAGACAGATGACCAACACATGCTCTAGTGTGAAAGTCGTTCAGACCGAATTCCATTTCTTCGTGTATAAGGCACTAGTGTAGAATGCAATATACACCTCGATGATACAAAGTGTCATCAAGGATGAGATATTTTAGTGCCTAACGGTGTATTTATCAATTCTCATAGAGAGAAGCATAAGCGGGGCACTTCAAAGTCTAGATATAGACTAGTATATCTCCATAATAGGGGTTTGAAGATGCGATCAAAAAAATATCACCTTTAATAGGAGATTCTTTGGGCGTAACATAACTTGATTTGATCAGAAGTTCTAAAATAAGTTTCACAAAGACAAGTGACTTTTTGGATTTCGTAGAAACAAAATCCAAGTCAAATTCTCGGAGGATAACAATCCATATACTGATATTTCCACTAATGACTCATCGTATCAACACATATTGAAACAGATTCATAGCGACAATGATGAAATCATTGGAAAGGATGCACTGCTTCCAATGCAATCTTCTCAACATGGGAATAATTGAGTTCCAACCCAACCAGGCCTCAACTTAGTTAATAAATCGCATGCTCTTCGAGCAAATTGTCCTCTTGAACCAAGACCATACCGATGGTCAAATCTGTGACAACCAAGTACAATAAGAAATATTTATTATAATTGGGAGGATGAAGCAGAGGAGCAGACTTAAGGGCGCAATTAAACGCTTTGAAAGAGCATTGAGTGACTTCATCTCAACAAAAAGGGACTCCCTTCTTCAATAATCACATGAACCCTTTAGTGATATCGACATATTTTGTGATAAAATGCCAAAGAATGTTCACTTTCCCTTGTAAGCTCTGAAGCTGAGGGACTATACACAGGGGAGGAAACTAAAATATCACCTCAACCTTAAGAGGATTGATAATGATCCCTATTGTCAAAACTATGAAACCTAAAAGACAACCCGACTTCACGCAAAAACTGCATTTTTTAGGATTCAAGCAAATTTGGTAGTAGCGACATTGTTCAAAGATTAGTTGGAGGTCAACAGGATGATGAACTCTTTTACAATATTGTGATGCTAGATCATCGATATAATCCTTGACTATATGTCTAAGTTCTTGGAAATAAAAAAACATGGCCTGCTAAAATGACACAGACACCCTCCCTTGCCTCAGCAAAAGGCCTCTACGCCGACCTCTCGGTATTTAAGGATCGTTTAAAGTTCACCCTCGAGGTGGAGTGGCTCCTTCGGTTCTCCCTTGGAATATTTATTTAAATTTGACCCACAAGTCTTTTTTGGCACCTTACAGCCTTTAGGTATGGTCCCTTCTCCGTTAACCATAGAAAGTCACAATCGGGTTTCGAGGTTTTCAAAATCCCGATGTCATCATCCTTTGGTTCCTGATTTCCCGATCTCCACTTTCTCGATATGCTCCCTTTGTGCTTTATCCCCTCCTGGCTATGCCCTAGTCACGTGACCTTCCTTTATATGACCGCAGTCATACCTTTTATCGGGGTTCGAGGTTTTGAATGTCGCAATCCACTAAACTTCTTATCCACGGAATCCCCAATTTCCCGATTCACGATTTTTCGATGGATGGCTTTCCTTTAGGGAAATTTACCGAAAGCTTTGATATTGGCCATGCGTCCTCAAGGATGGACGATCCTTGCCGCTTCGAGGTTCTCACTGTGGAAATTTCTGGTTCCTCATTATGACAAGATGATGTCAGCTGGGTCCCACGTGGAGCTCTCCTCTTTTCGGAGAATCAGACATCGCAATTTCGAATTGCAAGTCCTCTAGGACTCACAAAATGTTGATCCTTGACTTTCTTTGGACTTCTAACATGCGTCCCAAGTGGATGGACGGTTCATATTTACCCTCAGGGTTTCCCCAATTGCTAAGCTAAACTACTTTCTTGTATGAGTCTCGATGATCGAAATGCCGATGGGCTTCTGATCTCGTCCACGTGTCCCAAGTGATGGATGACTCTAATCATTTAGGGGGTTTCCAACATGGATTTTCCTGATATCTTGCTCACAGGACTCCTGATTTCACGAATGCCAAATTTTCAATGGCCACGCCTCTTGTTAGAACTTTCCTCCTCCCATTCATGACATTTAAACTTCGTACAACTCCTGTTCAATCCAACGGCTTATGGGTATTTGAATGAGATATGACAGTCCACAATCTCCTGAGCTTGAACTCTGGACGTATCCATAACCCCTTCACTTGTCTGGTAGATTTGACGGCTGGTGGGATTTCACAAATCCTCCCCATAGATTCCTGACCATCGGTCTCTTCCCTTTGAAGATTTCTACGAAGGAAACCAAGGACTCTTCCCTGGACTTATCCTCTTACACTACAAACTTCCAATACCCCTGAATGTTTTCAAAGGCTTTACTCCTCCTGAGCTTCTCACAACTTCGAGCCTTAGAAAATACTCTGGCGTGCACTGCTTACACAACCTTCAGACACCTTCAAATGTCAACTACTTCGACTTTGTGCACACCTTTAGCAGTAGTCCTTCGATACTTGGCTCAGGTCTGCAACCCTGAGACTCTCCTTGGCCTGCACACTCCTTGCACAACACCTGTGCCTAACCGCACTCTGAGGGAATGAGAACAACCGCTACCTCTCCTGAGCTTTCAGAGA